>CAUYRT010012910.1:0-42915 GCA_963574885.1 Lepilemur ruficaudatus | reverse complement strand
TAAACTTGAAAACTGGAGAATATTTTAGAACTTTCTTATTGTACTACAGGAAAAATAAAAGCAGAGGCACACATAGCATCTTTTTTTTTTGTCTTTATTGCAGTGTAATTTACATATCATGTCTTTACTCCATTTTAAGTGTACAATTAAATGGTTATTAGTAAATTTACCAAGTTGTACAGCTAATCACATAAATCAGTTTTAGAGGATTTCCCACCCCTCATTCAGACCCCTAATACCCATCCCCAAATACACTTCAAGCATTCCCCTCCCCTTCACAGTGCTCACCACATCCTCTGGATGTGGGTCCACCCCCTACCCCCAAAATCCCCAGTGAACACTACCACCATTTAAGCACCATAGTGTCAATCAGTCAATACCAGTTTGATGGTGAGTACAAGTGGGGCCCATTCTTCAGGTCTTGTGTCACCTCACTTTGAATAATGGGCTTAAGCTTAATCCAGGATAATATAAGCGGTATTAGCTCACTGTCATTTCTTAAAATGGAGTAATATTCCATTGTAAACATATACCAAATTTTAATAATCCACTCATGAATTGACGGGCACTTGGGTTGTTTCCACGACCTAGCAATAGTGAATTGTGCTGCCATAAACATTTGTGTGCAGATGTCTTTATAACAGAATGTCTTATGCTCTTTTGGGTAGATGCCTAATAATGCTATTGCTGGATCAAATGGTAATTCTATTTTCAGCTCTTTGAGGAAAAATACACTCAAGATGGTTAACAGACCTAAACCTAAGGCAGGAAACCTTAAGAATCCTAGAAGAGGATGTCGGGAAGACCCTTTCAGACATCGGTCTAGGCAAAGAATTCTTGAAAAAGACCCCCAAAGCAATCAATGCAGCAACAAAAATAAACAAATGGGATCTGATCAAATTAAAAAGCTTCTGCACAGCCAAAGAAACTATTACTAGAGCAAATAGACAACCTACAGAATGGGAGAAAATGTTTGCTCTCTACACCTCCGACAAAGGTCTGATAACAAGAATCTACCTAGAACTCAAAAGAAATAACAAGAAAAAATCAAACAACCCCATTTATAAATGGGCAAAGGAGATGAACAGAAACCTTTCCAAAGAAGACAGAATAATGGCCAAAAAACATACTAAAAAAGTTCATAATCTCTCATCATTAGGGAAATGCAAATCAAAACCACAACATACCACCTAACCCCAATGAGATTGGCCTCTATCAAAAAATCCCAAAACAACAACTGCTGGCGAGGATGTGGAGAGACAGGAACACTCTTACACTGTTGGTGGGACTGCAAATTGGTGCAACCTTTGTGGAAAAGAATTTGGAGATTCCACACGTAGCATCTTAATGATACAAAACTGGCTTTAGACAATGCAGTGTCGTCGAATTTAAATTGTCCTCTGAGGAAAACAACTCTTAAACACCATCAAAAATTCTTTAATGTTTTTTAAGCTGCATACTTTGGAGTGGGCTAGGGCTATTTCTTTTCAGACCTTATTTAGTCCTTATTTCTTCCTACAGTGTTCCCCACATTGCCAAGCAGAACAAGCTATCACAAAACTAAACAAAGGGCAGCGACTGAGAAGGCGTCACATCACTTGACTGAGCCAACTGGAAGTGTACACAGGACTCCCCCATTCTCCTGATTCCTGGGTTGTTATTCTTTACTTTTTTATGAATGAGAGGAAATGATAGGGAAATCATTTTCAGAACTAAATCTTATCCCAAAGGAGTCTTCATTCCAGCTTGTCAATATGACGTGACAATCATTTTAATGTTTTCATTTAAAATACCTAATTAGGAGGGGTTGTGTTTTTTTTAAATGCTCAGCCATTCATAGAAAACTGGTTAAGAACTCAGACTCTGAAGACAAATCCTGCCATTTGCTGGCTTTGGGGCCTTGGGCAAGTTTCTGCATGTCTCTTTGCCACCGTTTCCTAATCTGTACGGTGAGAATAATAATAGTATTTAGTTAGATTGTTGGGAAGATTAAATGAGATAATCCACAACGTACTTAGCACAGGGCCTGGCACATAATACATGTTTAATAAATGTTAGCTATTTATAATTCTTATTCTCATGAAAGTGACAGTAATCTTGATTGAAAAGTGTAGTTTCACAAACAGTATCAAAAATTTTCATATGTCACTGAAATTAGACTTAAACTTAGAGGCCGCGCTGTGACCATTTTCCACTGAGAAGTGTTGTTGTTTTACCAGAACAGCGTATTTTTTGGATCCTTGTTCAGATGAAGCCTAACCTAACATTCTTAAGCTGGATACGATACCAACCATGTGGTTTTCTTTAATACCCATTCACCTGTTGCAGTTATAACGAAGGCTAAAACTACAGTGGTGCGAATGGGATGGTAATAAGGAAAGGGGAAAAGGAAGCGGGAGTGAAAACCATTTCCATAAAATGTAATAATGCCTGGGGCTGAGAAGCATTTGTTTTCCCAACAACTAACCAAAGGTTACTGAAAGGTTTTATTGACACGTACACAGATACAGAAGGGGAAATGAACTTGACTCTTCAGAAAAGGCCAGTAGTGAAATATCAGAGGTACTTAGCTATTTTAGAAACATGATATTCTAAAATCAATGAAAGATGATAGACACTTAACCATGAGCAGAGTAAACTGAACACATCTCTAAAGTATATGTTGCGTTTCCCAGTGGCTACGGGAAGGTGAATGCACAGGTGTGGCGGAGTCAGTTTGGGTGGGAGTCGGGGATGCTTTTACTTGCAGAACCACATGCCATTAAGAAGGACTAAAAAAGTGCTAGTCCCAGAGGACTAAAGCTAGAAAACACCAAAACATTGGGGTAAAACCCACAAATTTCAAGCCGCCCTCGTTAGGGAGTGTTCAATTTTGTTAAATTTAGCCGTAAAAAGGTACGATATTAAGCTGAAAGAAATTGTTTTCAGAAGAGAGGGGCTGCGAGTTATTTCTCAGGCACTGTGCTAGTGACTGGAGACACAGAATAGTGAAGGAAACGCATGCACTCCGCCTTCTGGAGTTGTGTTCTACTGGGGAGACGGAAGCAGTGGTCAGAAGAGCCTGTGGAGGGAGCACTACAGGCAGCGGCATATCAAGGTGTGTGCGGTGGTGCTGCAGCCCCCGCCCTGGGGCAGAACAAGAGCCCTGAGCATTTTTCAACAGCATATTAAAAGCATGACGGCTCAAGTTGACCATAAGAAATCAGCCCTAAAGAGCCCCAAAGTACTGATTTCACTAAGGTGGGGGAGTTCTTCTTGTAGGTTTCTAATGCCCTTCAAAGTCAGAAGGACCTTGAGTGTTATGCTGCTTATATTGCTTTTCCTCTAATCCTTATGCTCTGGTAGGGACTCTGACCCTTTGCTTTCCCCCAGGAACATTATTAAACTGAACCTCAAGTGCCCTCAAAAATGCATAAAACCAGTACACCATGAAAGTGGTTTGTTTAGGCGTCAAGCACTTTGAAATAATGCATGCTTTTAAGTAGACGCCTGCAGACTTGTCCCCAGGGAATGCCTTTGGATGCCATAATAGCAGTGCTGGCCTTAATAAATCATTTGTTATTTGGACAAGTCATGGCCACCCCCTCCGTCACTAGATACGTTTGTAATGGTTTATGGGAACAATAACAACAGCCACCTAGCAACATAACTGTTTGGTCCTGTCATTTTTATAATGCCACATGTGGTTTTGTGGGCTTTTAGAAAGATAAATTTTTACTGCATCTAAAATCTTGATGCAGTAAAAATCTTGAAAATTCAACCGCAAAGATGGTTGGAGGCCCACTGTGCACAATAGGTGAAATCTGCATGGCATGTGGCTTTATGTAAGAATGACACATAGGGTTTTGCTAGTTTGTTAGAACTTTTCTACTCCACAAGGGAAGGACTGTATCTGTCGTGTTCACCATTTTATGTTCAATGTGTGACACCCAATAGCTCAATAAGTATTTGTTGACTAGATGAACGAATAAACGAGTAGTTTTCAGGCATAGTTTGTTTCTTGAATTTCTTGTAACTCAGAAAAAGATATGACTTATCTACCATCTGTACTTTTAATGGATAGCTTTCCCTTGATATTTTTAAACTAGGAACTGTGTCCAATATAGTCAAGTGAATTCTGTGAAGTGTTACTACCTTAGCGATGCCAAATTTATGTGATCCCTGCCATTTATGCAGCACTGATTAGCATACACTACCTTAGTCCTTGGAGCAACCCTGTACAAATACTTACATTTTATAGCTAAGGGAACTGAGGTTGAAGGGAACCTCTGTGGCTCCTTAAGGCAAGTGTCTAGGAATGAGATCTATGTCCTCTCGGTTAGCTTAGACTACGGTGCATCCACACAGTCCAACAAATATTTGTCTTTCTTTTAGAGCTCACAATTGTCTCTGGCATTACTTTTAGCTGTTATTAATCTTTTTTATTTTAGCTCTGTTTTTGTTCTTTGCTCTCATTTCACACTCCTCTTTGATTTTCAGGTGGACTGCTGACACTTTGCTGTTTCTGTTCTCTGTGTCTCGTAGTCTCCAGATTAATCTTTAAAATTCTAAATTTTAGGGAACCGGGCAAATCTTTAGAATTAACTTTGTTGGGGAGAACTTATCTTTCGTTGTAAGTGGATGTTGTATGTGGCGAAAACACTTCTGCTCAGGCTGTGATGAATGTAGAAATGGACGTGGGAGCTTAGCTGAGATTGAGCTGTGACGAGAATAGAGAGGCAGTGTGTTCCCTGCGGAGCCTCAGAACACGCAGGCGTGGAGAATCTGGGTGTCTGAATGAGTGTCCTGCTGCTCTGTCACTCTTACACCCTTCTGGTGTAATTTCTGTGAAGCTAGACCAGGTATATTGGAGTGTGTATTCAGGGAAGGGTTGAGAATTTGTTTTCTTTTATGATCAGTTACTTTTCTTAATGAACATGTTGGGAGATTTGCAGTTTCCTTCTTATAAAAACTACTGCGAATTTAGGAGAATAGTCTCCTCTAAGAGCGTGAGCTCCATAAGAATGGGGATTTTTGACTGTCTTGTCACAGTGGCTACACAATGTCTGATACATAGATGCTCAATAAATATTGTTGAGCAAAAGAATGGATCTGACGTATACCCAGCATATCATTTTTAGCAATAGGACCTAGGTTCACAGTGGAGTGAGGGACTTGTCCGTGCGTTGCTGTGATGATGTTCTGAGCCCACCCTGCCTCAGTTGTTCGGTGACAGCAAGCTCCAGCCACGTCAGTTGGTGTTTGGTTCTCGTCTGCCCCGCTGCACGAGTGCGTGCAGTTCTACTCACTGTTTCGGAGGGCTCTTTCCTACCCTCCTGACTCACTGTCCTTTCTTATGAAATTCTGATTGGCTTTAGGTTAGTTCTATAAAACAGAATAGTTACTATAGCTAATCTGCGGCTGAAAATAGGTGGATAAAAATGAAAAGAATTAAAATTAATTGGCTTGAGTAGCCTGAAGTGACATGAATTAATATGCTATCAATTTTCTTCCCCTGAGAAACATTTGGTCACAAGGAAATCTGGCTTTCGGAAGAAATTCAAATTTGGTTGTGTAGCTTTTGGCATAGTCTAACATCACTGGAATGGCGTAAAGTAGATTTTCTGTTGTTTTTTTCCCATGCCTTACTGTGGGTGCTCAAAAAGACCCAGTCTCTTGACTGAAGAGTTATCTGCCATCCATAGGCTGAGCATTATCTTGCCAAATAATGTAGAGAAATCAGTTTAGTGAGTGCACTTGGAGCAGTGTATCATACTAGGCTGAGGCATCTTAGAAAGCCCGAAAAGCTAGTGTTAGGGATGAATGGAGAGTTTCCAAGGAGAGGTGGAGAAAGAGACTGATTGACTGATTGATCTCTAAAGGGTAGGGGTGATAGTACGTGTTTCGTAGTGCTGGGAAACTGCAACTTTTAACAGACGTTTTTCAGTTGCCGTGAGAAACACAAATGTCACGTTCATCTGACTGTCAGCAACTAATGTTCCTAAAGACTATGGGTTTTCTTTTAGCCATGGTGTGTGTATGTTGTCTATATGTTCTTCTTTGATGGTGTTACAGTGTGGGTAGGTATGAGGATCTGTTGGCTTGGGAGTGACTGGGAAAACTGGACAAGGAAGAAAAAGAAAATGAAAATAAGATGTTGGATTGAGAAATACCAAGAAGGGTGGAAATTTCAAGCTTTTTCTTTTAACTTCAGTAACTGCACAAAAAAAAAAAAGAGAGAGAATGAAACAAATGTCAGGATCGATCTCTTCAATTTCAAAATTTATATTTTATAGCTATCCACTAACTCTTGTTTCTTCTTTAAACCCTAACCATACATTATTAAACATATTTTGGAAACTTCTTCGCTACATAAGTGTATTCAGAAACGACTTCACTAAATAAGCAAGTATTCTCATCAAGCATGTTTCAGAGGAGTTACAGGGCAGGTCAATTACTTTCTTAGAAACAGGGAAGAACTTGTTCTTTTATCCGTCATAAATTTGTTCTTTTATTATTTGTGTTTGTTATCTTTTCATTTGGGTTGTCTTATTATTTGGGTTATTTATCTTTCATTAATTTCATCCATCTTAGAACAACATTTATTTTTGTATAGGACTATCTGATTTTAGGATAAATACATTATTTATTTAATGGGCTCCTTTTTTAACTTCAGGAAGTTAACACTATTGACAACTCTGTTAGTCCTAATGGTTGCTAAAAAGAGATGCACCCTACCACACTGAGGACAATTTAGATAAATTAAATCTAAGTGTGCATGGGTTTGACTAAGTGTGTAAGAGGTATTCATTGATTAAGAGCACTTTTTAGGATATGTGAGCCTGAAAGTGCCTAATTTGTAACTTAGTTTTTTTCCCCCTCCTTTAACACTTTGTGAAGGGATAGGGCACAGAGTTCTCCTTTCTTACATAGTTCTTTTCCAGACTGATGTGAACTGGGAGAAGATTTACAGATTAGTGGAAGAAGTCCATATCTAAATCAAAAGATTTTCAGAAGTATTCTCCTCATTTGTTCTTCAGAGCTGTTCCAGATGTCCATGGGTTTCAGAAAGGTAGCTTCTGGGGAGTTGAGACTTTATAGACTACAAAAAAATAAAAATACCAACTCTTTTCTTTCCCCGAATTTTTGAGAGGGTAGTAGAAATACATGTTCAGCTGTATATAGTTGAAACCATAATATGAAAAGAAAAATAGTGACCATTATTAAAATTAAGCAGCAGGCCTAACAGAAGGACTGTTTTGCTTCATAAACGGAATTATTCCTAAATTCGGTTGACATGGTATTTTTAAGAATTGATTTTTATCAGGAAATTATCCATCACAAACATGTAAAGAATAACTTCTTACTCTCTGTTGTAATTGCTACATTCAGATGTTTGTCAAGACAGATAGTAAGTAAGATGTGGTGCTCCTGGTGAAATCTCTGGTCCTCACGTGGCATTTGCCCTGCCTACCGTCCTTTCAACGCTGTGTTCACTTCCCTGGTACTTGATCACTGAAAGTGTCTACAAGCTTCAACAAGTTGAAGATGCATTTCTGCAGCTGACATTTTTCACTTAAAAAGAAATCACAGGATGCACTTTGGAGAGCACACGCCTAGGAGTGGAACATTAACAAAGGCTACATCAAACCACAAACACTTCTAGTGGATCCGATTCACAGTGTTGCCACACAGCCTGAAAAAATAACATCATTACCAGCAAAAGCATTGTCCACAACTGTTCAGTCATCATCCGTATGAATGGGCTTTTTGAACAGCCGTGTGGACATAGGTACCCTGTGCTTCTCACCTTGGAGATTTGAATTTTCTTCCCTATTTTTCTCTTTTAATGATTGAACTAAAAATGAATTCAAACTATTTGCCAAGCTTAGGAAGATTGATTTAAAAATATGTTTTCTTCTCAAATACTTGAAACAATAGAATCACTTTCTATTTCCTACTCCTATTCCATGGCCAAAAATACCTATTCCAGTCTTCAAATTCTTCTTGTAGATTGCATGTAACAAGATTGTTGGTTGGTATAAAGAGAAATATACTTTACTAATAAGTACTTAATAGCAGCCTAATTGTTAAGCTGCACAAACCGATCACGTGGTGCCAGCTGATGACTGGTCTGCTTTTATGACAAAAGCTGTGTACAAATATACTGATCTTAGTGGTGTATGCCACCTGAGGCTTTATAGGAAAGATCTGTGAATAGGCTGATCATGCTGTATTAGCCAGCTCACTTCCTAACTTATATTAATTCATGCATTATGGAGAGTCACCAAGACATGAAATAAAAAAGCAGAATTGGCACTGCTGAGTTGTCACAAGCTGTTGACGAAAGAATCTTCAGGGAAGGAGGGGCAATGAACATTCTTTGGACCACTTAATTCAAAAAAGAACAGGCTTTGTTTATTTAAGAGGCCAGTCTGTCTGTTTCCTGATCACATTCTTATTGTGAAAATGCCAGAGTGTATTACAATGGATAAAATGGGAGAAAAAAATTCTAATGTAAGTGGGCCAGAAAAGAGTGGTGGTAGATGTTTGAATGCCTCCTCTCCCGGAATTAATCAGTGGTTCATAATCCTGAAAAACGTTTTTAACGTTGAGAACTGAGTTTCTGACTGAAGTTATACAGGAGAAAATATTACTTGGCTTGAGAAAGGAAAAACCTTGGTTCTTATCAATTTGTGCACAGATTCGTTAATCATGGGGGAATTGTAATTAGAGATTCAGAATCTTGAGAACATGATTGTGACCTAGTTATTTCTGTTCTGCAAGTGCTCATAGGAGGTACTGGCTAGACCTGAAAATAATGAATTAAGAGATTCCAGCTGGGATGTGATGAAAGCATTTTTGGGAATCTCTGTATCTTGGCTGGACCGCGTGGGTTATAACTTGGAGAGACCTAAACTAGTAGTAGTATATGACAGATTTATAGCCCAATTGATGTTGGGCATCAGAAAAAAAGGCTGAGGTTAAAAAAATGACTTGAGAATTATGAGTTCTAAAGGACTTGCCATTGGAAGGGATGCTAAAGCAGGAAAGCATGAATTTCTTATATGAAGGGCAATAAAATAATAAAAGTTGGCGGTGAGGCATTGAATGGGAAGCACAGTAGCTTGTTTTTCACGGTGACCCCCTCCTCTAAGACCCCTTATCCACCTTCTCTGCTTTACAGTTCTCCGTGATGCTTCTTCCATCTAACATATCATGTAGCTTATTTATTAATATATTCTAACTCTTCCACTATATTATTAAACTTCATGAGAGCAGGCATTTTCTTTTTTTTTGCCACTGCCCTGACCTACCTTTGTTGTGTCCTCAGCTACTAGAGTGGTGCGTAACACTTCGTAGGCTCTTGATAAAAATGTGTTGAGTGAATGAGTGAAAGAATGATGTCACTTTAAGCCAAAAATTTATTTCAGTTTCTGTCTTCCCTTTATCCATCTCTTCATCCTTCCTTTTTTCCTTCCTTCTTCCAGCAAGCATTTATTAGGATGTGCCAAGACACATAAACCAGCAAAACAAGGTTCCTGCACTCTTGGAGCTTACAGTCTCTACTGGGACAAACCCCATGAATAAATGGGGGAGTCCAGCTTGGGGTGATAGCGCTGTAACAGACATAGGCACATGGGGCGGTGGAGGGGATGAGAGTATGGGGGGGAAACGTTTAAATCAGGCTGAGAGGTCAAGGACATTTCTTTTCCTAGAGAATCAAGGATTGGGAAATTATGGATTTATGGAACCTAAAAGGATGTGTAAGAGTTGATAGAAAAAATAAGAATGACTTGGAAGAAAGGATTAGACCTGGAAGAACAAGACAACATTTTGAAGGAAACTGCAGGTAGTTCATTGAGAATGGAGAGAGATGATGTGAGCAAATGGAGTTCAGAGGTAAGTAAAGTGGAGAGTCCTTTCAAAATCATTCCTTTTACAAGGTGTTTTGTTGTTTTCTTTGGGTGAGTCAGACCGACTGCGACTTCATAATATGTTAGACCAGTGGGTGAGATCACTCAGTGTGAGTTTTGCTCCTCTTGCCTTTCCCAGCTTCCTGTTTGCCCCTTCCCAGTTCTATATCCTAGGCTAAGCATTAAGCGGTGCTCTAAAGCAGATTTACTGTGTCCTTGTTAGCATGTTATTTGGAGTGTGGAGACTTTCTTTTCAGTTTTTAATAACCAGTTGCAAGGCTGAAAAGTCAATGTTAGTGTAATGGCTCTTTCAGCTTAATTTTGTTATCTGTGATTGTGGGCATGTGTTATCTCTGAAAGAATACTCGTCTTTCATGTGATTTACTGGAGTTTGTACTTCATGTCGCACGTGCACTGTTTCCTATCTCTAATCTGCAAATGTTCCCTTCTGAAACTTGTTTTCATGTTTTGTCTCTAGGAATATGTAACTGTTGAGTAAAGTGGTACTTCTGTGTTATTTTGATCTAATACAACCTCCAAATTTTAGTTTAGTTTTTAGTATTAATATGTTTATGTGATAGATTCATCAGTATTTGTTCATTTAAATTAATGTTTAAAATTAAGTGAACAAAGCAACAGTGATTTTCGTGCAACTGGATACTATTTGGTGTCATACTTGAGTTTCCAAATAGAAGACTCCTGATAGCCCTTATCTGATGTTACATGGAAGCCACTGCATACTCTTGAGCTTTTCTGTTCTTAATCATTTTATTAACATTTCTTGGAATCTTTTCTAGCTTATTACATTTATATTGGTCTGGTTTTGTAGTGATAAGAAGATTGGGAAATGTTTAGGGTGTAGATGTATCTGTACATGATGACTGTGCTTAAGACCCATTTTTTTTGAATGGATGAATAAGAGTTTAATTTTCAAAACATGCATGTGATCATTAGACACTTCCCACTGCCCTGAGGAAAGAGAATCCAGACTTCTTTGTAAGAACCACCAGGGAATTTACAATCTGGAACTGGTGGACCTTTTCAGCCCTGTCTTTTGCTGTCACAACCAACAATTCACAGTCTGCAATCTGTGTTTGTAGCTCCATGCTTCATTCATTCTGTTCCTTCCATCTGACACATTCTCGCTGATCTGCCAGAGGAGAAGGCTTCCTCTAGCCGTGTGGCGGAAGAATGACTTCCTCACTATTTCCAGAGCATTTTGCATGTACTTCCGTGATAGCCCCCACTGGATCATTCCACTTTATGTGCTTATCTCACTATCTAGGTTGTGTACTCAAGACAGAGGCTTTTGTATTTCTAGGGTCTACTATTGTGCCTCTGACAATAGCAGTGACTCAGTAATGTGCTCAGAATGAATGAACAGTGTGATTAGGCCAGTGCCACGCTTGAAGATCACCCAGTTCCAAGGCCTCTGCTCTACACCATGAGGACAGGAGCCCTGCAAAGGGGAGTAGGCTGAAGAGACCTAACCCTCAGCCAGGGCATCTGAGGGCTGCACCCCTCATTCAGCCACAGGGAGTAGAGGAATGACCATCACCAGCTTCTAGAAAGGTCCTGGCCTGTCTGCCCAGCCTGCCCTCTTCCCGTGACAGTCCTTTGATGGTGCTGCCCTGGGTCCCTTTCTAGCAGAGACTTTCCTGAGAGACCAGGATTAGTCAGAGCCTCGGTCCAGTTCTGGTGATTCCTTTAGTTGTTTACCAAGCATCTGGTTAAAGGGAATGTGTCAGAATTCAAGAAAATCCAAGATCTCCTTGTTGGACCACAAATCTTAATTGAGAGCTATGCCTTAGGAGGGTAATGTAGATTATTTTCCTTGGAACTGTGATTTTACATTTGCTGAAGTTTATTTAATCTTTGCCCACTCAGCCTTGTAAGCTCTTTCTGTTTTATTATAATAATAATAATTATTATTTTTAACTTTAGCCATTGTGTTTTTTATTTTTTAACATAACTCGTGTTGTTTAATTTATGATTTATTATATTCTGTTAAGATATAATGAGATAATGATGGTGTTTAGCACAGAAATGTGATAGATGTCATTCGGTGTACCATATAAGGTTAATGTGCGTCATCATTAGAGTTATAGATATGCAGTTGTAGTGTATAATTTGAGTTATGTTGTGTATTTTGGGCTGTAATCATCACATAAATCAGAGTATGTATATGCAAATGTGTATATATATACACATATGTATATGCATAAAAATACAAACTTGCAAAAACAAGTTGAGGCAATCCCAAAAGATAGATCTCAAAGAAACATTTCTTTCTTAGTTGAAATGCTTTCTTAGCCTCCTGTTTTCAGATCAGTTCAAACTCCTCAGTGTAGTGGACAAAGCCTCCCACCTCTCTGGCTCCTTCACTGTTCCCTGCCTGCAGGTGCCCTTCCTTTGCTGTTTCTCACTTAACAGATTTTCATAACACTTGTCTACGTTGTCTGTTTTCAGTGCCCTGTGCCTCATGTTGCTTTTTTTTTAAATTTTTAATGCTAAAAAGTACAGGGAATAATATGACAACCATATGCAAACCTTCCACGTAGTATTAGCAAACGTTGACATTTTATGAATTTTGCCTCTCTATTATATAAACAAATCAGAACATCGCAGATAAAGCTTGTATGTCTTTTTTTTTTTTTCCCTGCCCTTTGACATTCCTCTCTCCAGAGGCAACTGCCATGATGAATTTGTCCTGTAATTTTTCATCTCAGCACTTTACTATGCAGACAATCTCATGGCCATTCGTAACTGTGTAGATTTTTCTGTACACTTTCTTTCCCAGATTTTAAAGAAAATGCTATCTTAGACAATCCTAAGTGCTGCCCCCTGGGGGCTCTTTGCTTCCTATGGTTTGTGGATTCTTTGTTTTGTTTTTTAACAAACAATTTCAATCGTTGCTTATTTTAAAAAAAATTTCTAGAATTTCTGATCTGGAGCTTCTTCAGTGATTTTGTGACAGTCTTAGAAAGTTTAAATTTAATTCTCTACTTTATTAAAAAGTTGGTTGACCTCTTTCTCTTTGAACCTCCTCTTGCCCCTACAGATATAGAGATTAATTACGCATGATGTCTTTTCATAGAAGTCATATTATGTTTTTATTAGCTTTATAGTTTCAGCAGTGAGAATCTTTCATTTATAATGTTCAGAATTTTTCTCAAAGACCTTTTAAAATTTTAGTCCTTTACTTTAAAAATCTTTATACCAAAGTAATCCATGCTCGTAATAGACAACATGAAAAGTATCTTTAAAGAGTCATAAAACTGTATAGAAGTTGAAGAAAATACTCATAGGCCCCTGAGCAACTGCTATTGCCATTTCAGATGGTCATTTAAGAAAATTTGGGAAGTAGAAAAAAATTACTTACCATACTAATATAATCAGTTAATATTTGCTTGACTATATTTCCTTCCAGTTTCTATTTTTTTACATAGTAATTTTTTTTTGCAATCGAGGCATAAATGCAGTTGTATTATGTGTTTATCCACACGTAAACATTTAAAAATATTACATAATCCCGTGTTTCCATTTTGGCAAGCATTTGGCCTCTACTCTTAGTTTTTATTTTTTTCTCTTAGATCACCATGTGTAACATCTTTGAACATAGAGCTTTTGCTATATTTAGAATAGAGTGAAATTATTAGGCACAGTTATGGACACCTTAAACCTTTTAATACATGTTGCCAATGTGGTCATGTGTGGTGCATCTAAGTGTCTGAGTTTGGTTTTGTCTCATTCTTGCCAACATAGAGGTTTTTTAAGTAATAAAAAAGAAAAAAAAAAATCCTTGCTCATCCCCAAAAATGGGCATTAGCTCTTTATAGAATTAAGTTCTTAAATCTTTTGTTATCTTTTTTACTTAGATATTTTTCCAGGTATTTTTATTAGTATACAGATATTTTTATTTTATTTAATGTTATATGTGGATCTTTTCCTTGTGATTTTGTCTGTGGCTTTTGAGATGAGATTAAATGTTTTAATTTATGTTCTTCCAGTTTTTTATGGTTTCATTTTTAAATATATTGATGCTTTGGTCCAATTTGGATTTGTTGTGGGCTTAAGACAGTTGCTACCGAGGCAACATTGTTCCGCTATACCTGGTTTAATCCAGTGATAAATGCAGTCAGTGGTAGGTAGATGGATGCTAGGAAACATCTTGCATTTTGTACTTGACTCTTAGTAGGGGTGTTATTTAAAGATTGACAGGTGTTACTGAAATGTTGTACTACTCTTGGACTTCCCATACCCATGCTGACCTTCTGTGGTTTGGTGGGAATCTGGTATTTGTTGCTGAAGGATGCATTGCCCTTGCTTTCTGAGTGTCCTCTAGCTAGTTCATGCTAGGTCTTTGTCCTTTCTCTTGGGCTTGTGAACTCTGCCTCCCAGCAAGCAATACACACTCAGCATTAGTAAGCAAGCCCATTTTTCTCAGGTTCTGGAAGGTCTAAAACACAAGGTCATTCCTTAGCAGGCAGAATCCTTTCCAATCACCTTTCCTCTGGGACCTGCTTACCTATCCCCTGCAGCCTGGCCAGCGGATGCCAGTTTGCCTGGCCTGGTCCGCACATTCAGGCCAACTCTCTCTCCTTAGCTGGCTGAAAGCCTTTCTTTTCTAGCTCCACAGCTCCAAAATAAATAAAAATGCTGTTTATAGCAACAACATTGTTTTTTGTTTTAAAAGAATAAGTATGAGACAAGTGGCTTAATAACTGAGCAAGAATTGACTTTTCCAGTTTAAGAGTAGTGAACACTCTGTCACCCAGAGTGTTCAAGAGAGAAGGGAAAACATTTTAAGAAATGTTGGTCAGGGAACTCATGAATTTCATTAGGGTCATCTGCTCAACCTTCTCACCCTAAGTTTCTGAAGTTAAGTGAACGTCTCATTTCATACCTCCTTTGCTTTTCTTAAAGTTTTTCTAATTGTGTAACAGAGGCACAAAACAATTTTTTCCCATGCATGACATATTTATTTGTGTGTTTGCATCCTTTCATATATATCGTTATGGAAAGGTAAGGAATGTGATATGTGTTTACATAAAGGTCTTTGTTTGCTAGAACATGATGTGAATGAGGTCACAACTGCAGGATCAGTCCCCAGGCTAATTATGTTAAGTTCTAGTCCGTTTGGAAAAAATATAGGAAAAATATGATTGGAAAATGGGTTAGTTATCTGCCCTAGGTGGTTAGAAATATAAAGCTTACTTATCCAGTAAGTAAAACACACAAACAAACAAAAAAAGTAGTAAGCTCATACAGCTGAGATGGAACTAGGATATCTAACTGCAGACTTGTAGGTTTTTTATGGTTGTATTAATTGACAATATGTGCATCTTTTAGGTAAATATAAGAATTGATTAGTCAGTTGATTTTTTCAAAACAGCCTTATGGAGATACAATTTACACACCATAAAATTCACCCATTTTAAATGTACAATTTACTAATTTCAAGTTATGCAGCCATTACCACAATTCAGTTTTAGAACATTTCCATCACCCTCAGAAAGATTCCTTGCACTTATTTGGAGAAAATCTCTGCCCTCACCCCCAGACCTGGGCAACCACCAATATACTTTCTGTCTTTATAGATTTGCCTCTCACATAACTGAAATTTTGTAATATGTATTCTTTTATATTTGGCTTTTTTTCACTAGGCATAATGTTATAGCATATGTCAGTAGTTTGTTCCTTTTTATTGCTGAGTAATATTCCATTGTATAGATACACCACATTTTGTTCACACATTCACCAGTTGGTGGACACTTGGATTGTTTTCAGTTTGGGGCTATTATGAATAATGCTGCCATAAACATTTATGTGAAAGTCTTTGTGTGGTCATATATATTTCTTTCTCTTGGATATATACCTAGGTATGGAATTGCTAGATTATATGTTAAATTTTTGTTTAACTTTTTAAGAAACTGCCAAATTATTTCCCAAAGTAGCTGTTCCATTTTACATTCTCATAAGCAATATATGAGGCTTCTAGTTTCTCCATATCCTCACAATCACTTGTTACTGTCTTTTTCATTCTGGCCATTCTAGTGGGTATGAAATGATATCTCATGGTTTTCATTTTTTATTTTCCTAATGACTAATGATGTTGAGCATTGTTTCATGTGCTTATTCATACATCTTCTTTGGTAAATTGCCTATTAAAATCTTCTGTCAATTTTAAAAAATTGGGTTGTTTATTTTCTTTTATTGAGTTGTAAGAATTCCTTGTAGTTTTTGATGCAAGCCCCTTATCAGATATTGCAAATATTTTCTCCCAGTCTGTGAGTGTCTTTTTCATTTCTTAGTGATACCTTTTGAAGTATAAAAGTTTTTAATTTAGATAATGTTCAACTTATCAATTTTTCTCTTTTTTGAATTATACTTTTGGTGTTTTATCTAAGAACTCTTTGCCTAACCCAAGATCTTAAAATTTTTCCCATGTTTTCTTCCAGTAGCTGTGTAGTTTTAGCTCTTATATTTAAGTCTATGATTCATTTTGAGTTAATTTTTGTGCATCATGTGAGGTAAGGGTCAATTTCTTTTTTTGCATATAGCTATCCATATCCAATTTTCCTAGTACCGTTTGTTGAAAAGATCATCTTTTCCTCATTGAATTTCCTTGGTACTATTGCTGAAAATCAACTGGGCTTTATGGAAAAGGTTTATTTCTGGTCTTTCTATTTTGTTCCATTGATCTAATCTCTGTCCTTAAGCTAGTACGACGGTCTTCTGATTGCTGCAGCTTTATAGTAAGTTTTGAAGTCCTCCAACTTTATTCTTTTGTCTAAATTGTTTTGGCTATTCTGGGTCCTTTGCATTTCCATGTAAAATTTAACTTGAGCTTGTCAATTTCTGCAAAATATTCCCTTGGGATTTTGATAGAGATTGCCTTGAATCTACAGATCAATTTATGGAGAACTGTCATGTTAACAATACTGAGTTTTTCATTCCATGAATATAGACTGTCTCTCCACTTATTTTAAGGTTTTTCAATTTCAACAATGTTGTGCAGTTTCTTTCTGAACTTGTTTATTGACTTTCTTTTAGATTCCTTAGGATTTTCTCTCTGTATAGGATTATATTATCTGAGAACAAAGATAGTTTTACTTCTTCTTTTTCAATCTGTGTGATTTTAATTTATTTTCTTTGCATCATTGCACTGGCTAGAATCCCAAATACAGTGTTCAATAGAATGACAAGAGCTGACATCCTTATCTTGTTCTTGATCTTAGAAAACATTTATTGTTTCACCATTATGTATGATGTTAGCTGTAGGTTTTTCATAGATCCCCTTCAACAGGTTCAGGAAGTCCCCTGATATTTTGTTGAGAGTTTTACCGTGAATGGACATTGGATTTTGTCAGATGCTTTGTCTGCATCTGTTGAAATGATCATGTGGTTTTTGTCTGTCATTCTATTAATATGGTGTATTACATTAATTGAGTTTCAGGTGGTAAACTGACCTTGCATTACTGAAATAAATCCCACTTGGTAATGGTGGGTAATTCTTTTTATATGTTGTTAGATTTGGTTGGATAGTTCTGTGTTGAAGATTTTTGTGTCTCTGTCCATAGGGAATATTGGTCTGTAGTTTTCTTTTGATGTCTTTGTCTGGCTTTGGTATCAGGGTAATACTGGCTCATATAATAAGTTGAGAAGTGAGTCAACTGATTTTTTTTCAACTGGTCTTGGGGAGAGAAGGATGGTGCAGAACAGCATTTCTGTAGGATGCAATTCCATTTAAAAATCATTTCTAATCTTGGGAATTGATACTTTATAAAATGCAATAAGAATAATTCACTGGCAAAAGTATAGAAATACAAACTCCAATTATAAAATAGATTCAGTCTATATTAAAATACTCTATGAAATTAATACAAACATTTCTAAAGGCTTATTCTTAATTTCTGTATTTACCTCATCACAGACTGGGCACAAATAGTTCTCACAAATCTGTGAGCCAACTTTCAGCAGCACTGCTGTAGACCTGTGCTTCTCAAACTTGCTTTGCAATCACCTGGAGATCCTGTTAAAAAGCAGATTCCGATTCAGTAGGTCTGGGGCAGGGCCTGAGGCTCTGCATTTCTATCACGCTTCCAGGTGATGATGCTGCTGTTCTGCAGCATTTTTGAGTACCAAGGGTATGAAAAATAATGCACATGGTAAAATAAATGTGGTATTTTTTTACAACCTTGTTATGAATTGCTTTGGGACATATTTTGGTTTTTCTAAGATTGTGGGGTTATTTCTCAACTGTCACAATTCTGTAGATATCAGTTGTTTTTCTTGGCCTGTGACCTTTCTGGGACTCCAACTGTTCTTCTATAAATCCAGGGGGTTGAACTGGAAGATCTCTGAAGTCTCTTCCAGATCTCACAGTCTGTAATTTTAAGCATCCATGTCAAGAGAGAATTATGGCTGCATTTGCATTTTCTTTTTTTTTTTTGAGACAGAGTCTCACGCTATTGCCTGGGCTAGAGTGCCGTGGCGTCAGCCTAGCTCACAGCAACCTCAAACTCCTGGGTTCAAGTGATCCTTCTGCCTCAGCCTCCCAAGTAGCTGGGACTACAGGCATGCACCACCATGCCCGGCTAATTTTTTCTATATATATTTAGTTGGCCAATTAATTTGTTTCTATTATTAGTAGAGACGGAGTCTCGCTCTTGCTCAGGCTGGTTTCGAGCTCCTGACCTTGAGCAATCTGCCCGCCTTGGCCTCCCAGAGTGCTAGGATTACAGGCGTGAGCCACTGCGCCCGGCCTGCATTTTCTTTTTGTATAAACCTAATAAAACGTGACCCAAAGTTTTATGTTACAACAGTTCTTAACATAATGTTAAAAAATAACGGTAAACATGCTTTACTAAATTTTGGATGATTCAGAAAGATTAGTATCAACATTCAAGGATCTTTCCATGTTGATCTCTTGAAGAAAAAGGGTGGGGGCCTTGTTTAAACTTATAGTTGGAAATCCAATTAAAAAAATAATTGACTTTCTTAAACTGTGGAGAGACAAGTAAAATAGGTGTTTATATTATGAAATTCAAGTTGACACAAAATAGCTGAAAGGCTTCAATTTCAGCCAAGTTGAAATGATCTCATTTTCCTTTATATTTCATTTTATTTACTGAGATACTTGAAACTTTTTCCCCTGTTGCTTACACTAAAAGCAAATGAAAAGGGTGGTAAATCAGTGGTAGAAATGTGTTGTTGAAACCTCCAGGGGCTGTATCCTCAGTCTTCGGCACATATTAGTGTGATTCTGCTGTTCTTACTACAGATGATTACAGCAAACTCTGCAATGAAGGGTGGAGGCATTTGGTCAGCCTCCAAAGAAAGTGACTAATAATTGACCTAATGTACAGAGCACATGAATAACATATTCTTAGGGTAAGAAAAAAATTCTACTTTACAGGGTAAGAGTTCATATTTCTTTTTCAATTCTTCCAAAAGATTTAAAATACTCAGCTGCTCTATTAAAAATTTAATTCCTCAGACTGAAATGCAAATCATGCAGTAGATGCCACTATTAAATTCAATTTAAGAACAGATTCTTGCCCAGGAATTTCTTAAAATTGTTTAGAATTTTGAAGAGAATTAGTATCAGTTTTATTTCATTTAAGTTTGTAGTGCCCTCCCTCTGTGAAACAAATTTTTAGTTTTATACACAGTTGAGCAATTGTTTCCCTTGGTACAGAGACTTGAAGTCTACAAAATATATAGGAGTTTTTATTTGCTGAGATTAGTGGAAATTTTCTTTTACCTTTTTTATTTATCACATTGAATATCATTTAAATAATATACTTACTGTATTTCTGTTATTCTTGGCTTTTCTGCAAGATATTTTATTTGGTGGGTTTCCTTTTATTCATTTAATAATAATGGGGTCAGTTTGGCTGGCCTTTTTATTTTTAATTATCTAACTCTTTATTGTGTTTCGTGCTAAGACACACTCATTAATGTCAGGGCAGACATGGATCAAAATGTTTACAGTGGTTCTTTCTGGGAAGTGGGATTATAGTTGAATTTTATTTTCTGCTTTCTAATTTTTTTGTGTGTCTTCTGAATATTCTACAAAGCCCATTTTTTTTAAATTAGAAAAGACCACAAATACAAAATCAATAAAGATTGGTAATTTCTAGCTTTATTTCTCTCTAGAGAAAGGAAACTTTTCTTGTATCTATTGAACATATATGACGCACCTATATGGTGCATATATGGTGCCAGGTCCTTTGCTGGGTCTGGGGAGGGAGAAGCAGGTGACAACCTGCCTTGAGCTCAGGCTCTCGTTCATCATCTGACCAAAGTATGGTCAGTGGGGAACAGTAAATGGTGCCCCCGATAAATTATTACTGTCTGTAAAATGGTAATAATTCCATGCCTCTCACCTGAGGTTTTAAAGAGATTGAGATTGTGTATGTAAAGTACTTGGTCTAGTACTTGGTGTGTAGGAAATATGTCATGAATACTGTGCTTTGCACGTTCATGGTGATGGGGAACTCATTACTTCTAGAGGCAGCCCAGCCAGTTTGGATAGCTTGGGGAGAAAGTGAGACCACATACCCGGGTGAATTTGTCTCTGAGGAGCCTCCCTCATTCTTACACTTGTTCTTCCATGTGGCATCCTTTTACATACCAGCTACTAGGAGTCTGGTCTATTACCTTAATTCCTTCCAAGCCACATTTCTTTGGGGACTTTTTTCTGAGAATGCGTCTCTAGTTTTATGATGAGGGACAGTGAGAAGCTTGGTTTTATTTTGTTACGTTTATGCAACTGTCAATATCTATTTTGTAGATACGTGAGAGCCACCCGGGTGTTTTGCTTTTTAAATAAGTAAATTCATTTTATGTTATTAATAGAAAAAAGCATTTGAGAAGACAAAGATGTAACTAGCAAAAAAAATATATATATATTCCTGGAACATCTAAAGCAGTTCAGACGAAGACATAGAGTCCAGAAACTTCAACTTAATTCCCTCCAAAGTGTCTTTTCTATGACCTCACAACAAAGCACACATAAAACCTCATTGGCTTTGTATCACAGAAATGCTTCCCTGTCCCAGCAGATGATTCTAATAAGTTTGCTTTATTGATCTGGCTGCAAGGGGTGCTATCCAACAAATAATCCTGTACAATAAAAAGCCTTCTCGGGTGACCATGGAATGGTCAGGGTGGTGGTAGTGTCTGTGTGATGATGAGGATGACGGGTGAGGAAAGTTCAGCTAATCACAGGGTTATTGTTCCATGGTGAAGCAGCCACAGCGTCACTCTCGAGCTTTCTGCATGCCTGCCTCCCATACCAAGCGTTACAGCCTTCCCCTAAAACCCCCAGACCACCCACTGTAACAATATAGTATATAAAAGGATCCAGATGCTTGGAAAGAGAAAGGGTGAAGTGCAGAGCACGCGTGATACCTTCTCGTTGGCCCTTCTAGGTTTTGAGCACAGTTTTTACATAGAGAGATCAAACTTCATCTCTAAGTCTTATTTTCAGAGCATTTTTTTGAAATAGATCAGGATTAAAATGTATCACGAAAATATGCATTTTAAGATTATACTTAATTTGGGGTCTCCGTACAGCTCTGTACCTCTCTTTATTATTCCCCACAGAATGGCGGGGGGTGGGGAACAATCGTTGTAGGATGTGCACACACATTGGGCTCTAAAGATAGAGATGTTTGGGGGAGGAGAGGGGCGAGTAGAGAGTATCTAGCAAGAGTGATAATCACAAGGAACATGTAGAGCCTCCATTTGCAAAATGGCACAGGAGAGTTGGCTAAATACAGACAGCTTATAGTATAAGGCCTAATTGCTTGGAAATTTTGAAAAAAGGCTCATTTTATACATGTTTTGGAAATGAATATGTATTTGGAACTTAGGCCACTTGGCAGCTTTGCAGTGGTTCAACTGATGGAATATGTCTTTGCAACAGTTTGTTCAAAACAGATTTAATAGATGTGGCTCCCCCCACCCCACTCCCCACAGCTGATTTACAAGACACAAACTTCTTCATATGAAACTCATGAATTAATTTACTTATCCTGACCCTTTCATTTTCTCTCATCATCCTATCTAATGTTGTTACCTCAGTTTCTCCATATCACATTACCATTAAAAAAATTTTTAATGCCTGTAATCCTAGCACTTTGTGAGGGGCTGAGGTGGGAGGATTGCTTGAGGCCAAGAGTTCAAGACCAGCCTAGGCAATATAGCAAGACCCTGTCTCTACAAAAAATAAGAAAAATCAGCTGGATATAGTGGCACACACCTGTAGTCTCGGCTGCTCAGGAGGCTGGGGTGGGAGGATGGCTTGAGCCCAGGAGTTTGAGGCTGTAGTGAGCTATGATCATGCCACTGCACTCCAGTCTGGGTGACAGAGTGAGACCCTATTTCAAAGAAAAAGAAATTTTTTTTAATTGTCAAAAATTATGTCTCTCTCTCTGTAGAAAGTTAGCTTCAGAAAAGTAGGCGCTCGCTGCCTGTTTTCTAGTATACCTTCAGTACCTAAAATAGTGCCTGGCAGACAGTAGGTACTGAATAAGTACTGATGATAAAACTTGGCTCATCAAGGAGTTCTAGACAGGACTATGAGGAAAATACTTTGTTGGTTCATTTGCTCATTCGTTCATTCAATCATGCATCCCTCAAGCATTTATTGAGGACCTGGTACAGTGCCAGGTACTAGGCGTATATAAATCCTACTCTAAAGGAATTTACAGGCTACCGGTTTGGTGGTAAGAATTGAGCAGAGGGGAGATTGGGGGAAAGGAGACATTTCAGTGAATACTTTCTATGCTTCTTGATTTTTGAACCCTGTGAATGTATTGCCTATTCACAAATTTTAAAATAATATAAATGTTTAGAACATTAACAATTATTGTAGGGCCTTAGTAGGTGATTGTTCTGTCTCTGCCCAGGCTAAGTGAACATCTGCTATACAGTCTAGATCTCCCTGTGGCAGAAGGTAATGGATACTTCTAAAGGTCAGAGTCAGGAAGGGAAAGACTGCAGGTTCAGCTGTTTTTAAGGAAATCACTAATTAGCTTGCAAAGATAAGTCATTGTGTTTTAGCACTCATACCCATGATCTTAAAGCCCCTCCCTGATAGACCACTTATCTTTGGTGTTTTGAGTGACCTTGAGCAAATCACTCAACCCTCTTGAGACTTAGTTTTCTAGTCTGTAATAATAATGATGAAAAACTCGCTGCTTTCCAATTTGCCAACTATTTCTGAACACATTATTTAGGCTTCACAGCAACGCTGGGGGGTGGGTAGTGTGGTATCATCTCTATTGTTCAGATGAGGAAATTATGGCCCAGAGCGGTTACATGGTTTCGAGAGGGTCACACAGGGGTGGGGCATCTAACTTCTGGTACTGTGACTTGCAGGGGGCATGGATTAGGCAATTTACAGGGCCCCTTCCAGTATTAAAGTGCTTGAGTGTAAGAGCCTTTCAGGGCTCCGATAGCTTTGTTGAAGTCTTTTGGAGAAATCCAAAAGAAATCAAAGCCATGGATACTCAATTTTAGGAGCTTGCAGTATAATTCGAGTATCAGAGAACATGCTTATATGTAGACGACCATACTTACAAATCCAATCCATACCAAATTATGCAAATATACTAGAAGATCTCCTATCACATAGTATAAACTCTGCACCCTAACTACCAAGAGGGTGGGAATCCCAATTCTCAGGAAATAACATTTGATTCTCTATCCTCTCTGTAAATAATAATAGCAACTGCTCTTTGAGCACCCATGAGGTAAGCATTTGTTATGTATTACCACATTTAATCCTTACCACAACCCTCTGAGGAAGGTATTATTATCCCAAAAATTTTATAGATAAGGAAACCGAGTTTTAGAGATCAAGTGATTTGAAAAAGACTTATAGGTGGCAGGCTTTGTCTTCAAAAAGAAGGATTTTTGTTGATGCAGTTCTTTCAGTCTGTCTCTTCAGTATATTTTGTTCATTATTTTGCCACTGCTTAGATATGAAGACGTTCCTCTATCATCCTCATCTTCTGATGGGCCGTCTTTCTTTCAACCTCTTCCCTCTTGCCAGAGTAAATCCATCCTGCGCTTGAATGCTGCAGAAACCTCTTGGCAGTTAAAAGTCTGAGCATTTACTTAGTCATTCTGGGAAGTGAGAGGAATTTACATCTCTTGCTTAGTTCACTTAGACACAGGCGAGGTACGTAGCTTGGCTGGGTTGGCAGAAGGTTTTGAGGATTGTAAAAACTGCTTTGCTCGGGACCCTGGCTCCTCGCAGAGGTCTGCCTGCTTGTCCTTGGTCTGTGTCCTCGGCAGGCCTTTTACTTGAGTCAGACTCCTCTAATGAGAGAGTTCTTGGGTTTCAGTCTGGGGGAACCCAGCCTCCACCCGCCAGACTTCCTGGAGAGCTCTCTGCTGATGCTGAAAGTGCCTGGAGCCTTGAGGATTGGATCGAGCTCCCTTTCTAAGGGGTCTCAAAATTCCTTAGACATAATATATTTGTGGCTACAATTTGTTAAGAAAAGAACCAGGCTGTTCCAGCCAATAAATTGTCAAAGGAGCACATACCTAAGATAGAGAAAATGGTTTGCAGTACACAATGCTCTCACTCCCTTTTCTAGTGCTCTGCATTCAGTGTTTCCAGTGTCTTTCAGTACTAGCTTATTTCTGAGCAGACCTCTGGTTTCTGCTCCTTGCATTTACCAAAACCCTTGGGGCACGTGTGGAGTGGGGGAATGCCTTTTTATTCACCTGCTGCCTAGTCTGAACTTACATAATCAGCACTTTGGTGTGAGTCCAAAGAGCTCTGAAATGGCTTTCTTTGTGGGAAGTCAGGTAAGTGGGATTTCTCTGCAAGGATGTGTATCTGAATGTGTGTGGAGTGCTCCATAACTCACTGAATAAGCTTTCACCAGAAATGTAGTTACTCCCACATTACTTCAAAGATCACCGTGGAATTATAAAAATGAGCTATCAGAAAAACAGACCTAGTCGTCTCATTCCACAGACTTTGCTTCTTTGAAAACACATTTGATATCCATTCCTACTAAATCTTCTCTCTGAATCTGAGCCCTCTGCTATTCATATATTTCTGTTTTTGTATTGGTATATGCCGTAGCCAGATATTTTGCTAGTTTATATGACTTTTCTTTGCCTTTTCATAATTCTACTCAACTCCTTAGGTATAAGATTTCCAAAACTAGTTTTCAGTGTGCCAAAACAGCCTTTATTTTAACAAAATAACTATGCTTTGGTTGACTGGGCTATAAGATGACTTAGATAATTTATGCTTCCCTTCACCACACTTGAGAGAGTACCTGTTTAGAAAAGGTTTTACATCCTGGCTCGGAATCAATCTAGTAATTTAAACCCTCTCTCCTGGAATTACCAAGATATAAAACTAAGTCTCGTGCTAATAATGTTGAAGTTATTTGAAATGATGTTCAAAATGGTACCCATGTGTTTATAATTCTTTATATTCTGAACTACCTTGTTTAGATAAACGGTGGGGGGGAATATTCTGGGATAGGACATGGTTGAAGGAAACAAAGGTGTGTGCAGAGAAATATATGAACTGGATCAAAGATTGAGCAGTTTATATGGAGCAAGGAGAATTCAAATAGGTAGGTACGAAATGGGATGGGGTGGTTAGTTTGGCCTGGCTGAGAGGACTTGCGGTGCTAATTATTATTTATGCCCAACTTGTTTAAGAGTTCTTTTTTATAGAAACTGTATTTGATTGGAGGTGGGCATGGCGGACTACTCTAACTTTTGCCTTAGCCACCACAGGAGAAGCCTAGTTATTCAGACCTCAAAGCCTGTCAGATTCATCTCCTGGCGGTGGCTTAGTTATGTTTTAGGCATAGTGTTTATGGTGAGTGTTAAGTTTTTATTTTTAAGTGAGACTCTTGCACATGCAAGCATATCAAGTGATAGCAAATTTCCTAGGGGCCCTGCACAGACAGCTGCTCAGAGCAGCCCACCTTAGACAAGATGCCGTAGAGGAAAACCCAGTCATCTAGTACCTTCCCTTCAACCTTCACCTCATCGTTTTCTCTTCCCTTCCCCAACCCGGACCCATCTCGCCTGGCCTTCTCAATGAATGCCTGGCACGAGCCTCATTCACTCAACTCCGTCGCTGACACACCCGTTGTACTGACGGAATCCTGGCTGGAAGGGCGCTTGCTCAGCTGTGCTTTAGACAAACCCTTCTGGCTGACCTGGTTTAAACCTGGCTTTCTTGACGCCACCTCTGGCGCGTTCCAAGGTGAAAAAGGACTCTGCTGCCCCTTCCACTGCTCCTCTGGAGGGGAAACCAATCACCACTTGGCACCGGAGTTTATCAGGCTTGCATCCAAGGTAGTAACATGATTTAGTGAGAATAGCACTGGACTAGGAGGCAGAAAACTCGAGTCCTAGTGCCGGCTGTACTTTGCAATGGCCGTGTGACCTTGGGCAGATCATTTCACTGCCCCAGCCTCAGTTTTGTCATCTGTAAATTGACCAGATGTTCTTTAAGGGCCTTTCTGATACTAAAACTCAAGGATTCACGTAAGAGTCACACAACCTTGAATGAATAGAGATTTTGGTTCTAAGTGCTTTCCGTGCCACGCACTGCACTGCCTCTTTCCACAAAACACAGGCCCTCTCTCTGTCGTTTTATAGTGTGCACTCAACTCACCTCTTAGTCTTGGGCTTAGGGACCTCAAAGCCCTTCCTTCACCCACACAGTAGGCTACAAAGAAGGACCTCCTAAAAAAAAATCTGTGCATTGGGGCAAGTGATTCTGCTTATTAATTTGTCTCTCTTGGATGTTTTATATTACCTTAAGAAGCTTTTTCTTGAATTAAATCACTTTCCTATCAGCATCTTTCTGAGTGATGCTTTTGAAAATGTCACTGATAAAAACTATGTGCTTGGGACTGTTCTAGGTATTTCACCTAAACCTTAGCAAACTTAAATGATCTACACTTAACAAATGAGGGCACAGTGCTCATAATGGGTGGGGTTGGAATTCAGATCAGACTCCTTTGTGTCTACAGCCCGAACTCAAATGTGGCACTATCTTCACTATGACAAGTAGCTGCCATTGCTATAAGAATACCTGGTGTCTTGTGCAGGACATCTCAGGGAACCTTTTCTGTTAAGGTCTCAAAGAAAATGATTTCTAACTGCATTTCAGATGCTTGGAATTTATGCTGTGCCAAGCACTTTTCCACTTAATTTTAAATCCTTGGGTATTTCAAGGGGAATTTAACCCATATGGTTCTGATTCGCTTGTACTTAACTCATCAAAGGGGATTGTTTTGTAAACTTTAGCCTCTTCTTATGAGCACTTTCGAGCTCATATTTGGCTGGCATTGGCCGGATTTTGAATCTGCCATGGTTGAAGCTTGATGTTAAATCCTTCTTTCCAACCACTATTTTGTGGTGGTTTCATCCTGTGAGTGGATGGAAATTAAAGGTGAGTCATAAAGTCTCTTCCAAAACTGCATCAGGATTCTAGTGATATAAAAAGAGAGCCACTAACTTTTCGGTTTAATGAGGCTTGTTGTACTCACTTACAGCCTTACCCCATTAACTGGTTGAATTGTGCATGGAAGTGATCTACAAGGGTAAAACATTAACATCATGGAAGTTGCATTTTCCCCCGGGGATGGTATAGAGGAAAAATTGTCTTTGAGATAAAAGGTATTTGTGGAGGTTAGGTATATTACTGCTTATGAAAATCCTTTAGCATAGATTTCTATTTGGGAGACATTAGAGTTATTTAGCTAGGGGAAAGTTTCTTTTCAAGACCCCTATTAGAAGTGTAGAAGGCCTGTTTATTATCTTTGCATGTAGATGAGTTGGGTACATTCAGTTCTGATAACCTGCTGAGTTGGAGAATTAATTAACTTGTCTAATTAACTTCACATGAGCTCATCTAAGGAATGTGCATAATTGTTGGTAGTTGTGCATGGCTCGAAGGAAAACAAGAACAATTTTTATACCTGGTTAACAGTTTGGTTCAAGAGACATATATTGAAGTGTCTTCTGTTCCCAGCAGTTAATGGTAGAGGCTAAAAGTTCAGAGACAAACAAGAGACTGTCTCTCCTCCTAGGGAATCTACCATTCAGGAGGCTATAACCTGGATGCTTCTGTCTGTACCACAAGGCCAAATGGCGTGACTGCCAAATAGGCAATGCACAGGCAATACACCACGGGAGCTCAGAAGACGAAGATTCATTTTGATTGATGAAGTGGGACAGACTTTTCCCAAAATGCAGTGTTTAAGTTTGGTCTTGAATGATGAAAAGGCTTTTGAAGGGATGGGGGGTGGTGGGTAAGGCAACCAGACATGTTCTTGAGTAGTACAGACAATGCCAAATAGTCTTCCCAGATTTCTGCTCTGTGTGTAGACATGGGGTGGGGTGAGTCTGCAGAGATGGATCAGAGCTCTAGAAGCTCGTGCTGGGCTAAAAGGGGTTGTGCATGCTCCTCAATAATGAGCAGCTGGGATTAACATGACAGACTTTAACTGAGCACAGACTTTCAGTGCTGGGACCGTTTAGTCTTGGATAAAGGAAGCAACACAGGAAAGGGACAAAGAGGGGAACAAGATGTGAAGGAACAGGGTGAAACTTACACATCATCATTGTGTGCCACGTTTAAGTAGGACACACTACATAACCCCTTAACATGACCTTATATTTGAGTAATGGACAAATAAAAGCTTATTCTATCTGATGTTGAAGAAACCAATCAAACAATGCATGTTAGGTAAAAAGATTTCTTCTATTTACAGTATCATTTTCATAGATACAATAGTACAATTAGACACAAAATTACATATTTTATATACTAATAATTCTTACACACATAATTATTATTGTATACTATTATCTCTATTAAAGATCAGAGAGTAAATAATTTGTCCACAGTCACAGAGATATATGAGGTGCTTCCATCTCAGTGTGCAGATACAATGTGTATGTGGCTTACCTTTTCTACTTATAAGACTTTTCCCATGCAATATATTCCCATGTAATATATTTTAAGAATATAGGCCATATATATGTTAGTTACAAATCAAATTAAAAATGCATACCACCCAACTGAAGCACTAGAACATGACTAATACCTATTTGGACTTCCCAGGCCCATCTCCTGCTTCCTCCCAGAGAGGTAACTGTGTCGTAGATTTTAATACATGTATTTTTTTAGCTAACACCGAAGTTGCTTCTGTGTTATCATGGTTTAGGGTGACTATATTTATGAAAACAAAATTGGACTAATTTACATTTCATGCAAACAACACTCCAGTGCTGCACTGAGGGTTTAAATATGGCTTTGGATTTAGAAGTATGAGAAAGAGGACACTAAAGTTGATACAAACATTGCTTTCATCTTGAGGGCTGTGATTTAATTGTGGGGTGCAAGAACGTAAGAAATGAGACCAAGGAAGAGGCATGAAGTAACAGACAGGGCCTGTTCCAAGGTTTGAGAGACCTACATTCTAATTCCATCTGCCCCGAATTTGTTTCATGACCCTGAGAAAATTGCTTCACCTCTCTACATTTTAATCTTCCCTTGTATAAATTGTACAATCTCTGTGAGAAAGGCCAAGTAGTTGGGAAAGCACAGGTTTTAGATTAGAAACACCAAAATTTGAGTTTTCATTCTGCCACTTTTTGTGTAACCTTGGACAAGTTTCTTAACTGTACTCTGAGCCTCAGTTTCATCTTTTATAAAGTGGGTGAAAGTCCCCCTCAGAGAATTGTTGGGAGAATTCAGTGTCACAGCATGTAGAAGTAGCCAGCACCATACTCCATAAATGCTCATTTTCTTTTTCTTCTTCTATAAGTCTTTCCAATTCTAAAATGAGAGATTCCAATGCTCATCTTATACATAAATGTTTGAAGCACAACCAGCTCATAATTATGGAATTTCCTGTATTAAAGAGCTCAACATTTCTCTCAAATCAGACTTGTCATCAGAAGCCTTTCCAAGGTCTGGATGAATCTTTTTAAATTAACAACAACATCTGGAATTTAGAAAAAAAAATGCTTCCTCTCACACACACACAGTGAAGAGAAGGGAGTGAAAAGCATGATATAAGTTCATTTACCACCCTTTCTCCCCCCTTCCTTGAGCCAAAACAATAGATTATAAAGCTGAGACTTTGTTTTTATTGTTTTATAAGCCATCTGTGTTTACATAAAGTATCAGTCCTGCTGCCCTGTTTAAGATTGAACAGTTCCTCATGTTGCTGTTAATTCAGTAATTACCTTACAGTGCCCCTCCACTGTCGCCTGCCCATAACCCTCCTGGGCATTCACGTAGTTCTGTGCTTTCTTCTCCATCCATTGTTATTGACATGTAGTTTGAAATTGGCCACTGTTTGGGAATAGCTCCAGAATTCCATTATTTCCATATGTCTGCTATATCTGTTTATACTTCTATGATTGTTATGGTAACAAATCAAATATATAATGTTTGGGAACCGAGGGGAGGGGATAGTGGTCTTTATTTTCAATTTAGAGTAGTATGTGGGACAGATCACATTCTAAATATCTCAGCTGTTTAGGAAACAGAATAGAGGAGCATGGTCCTCTAACAGAGGTATTAGTGAGTTTATTTTAAAAAGTAGAATGTATCTTACAAACAAGAGCTGGCAGTAACTTTTATGATGGTAATGATGCACATGACCATTTTTATGCTGATTTAATTTGGAAAATGTGTGTACATCAGAGAGCAGTGCATTAAGGCAGGTTATCAGAGTAAAGTCATGTCCCAACATTAGATACCTTACCAGGTTGTGAGGAAGGAAAATGAGGTTGATTTTCAGAATACTAGTTTATGAAGCAATATCTGGAATTCTCATTTGCATTTGGCTAAAATTTGTTTATGCACTTGACCTACTTTGCTCAATGTTTTTGCTCTCAATTTTTGAAATACATGATACATAAAAATCCCAGAAATGTAATATCTGACTCTTGGATCATTCACTCATATATATGTCAAATGACAATAAAATCCATGCACTTGGTCTCTCAGAAATGAGTTTGGATGCAAATAACAGAAAACCCAATCACGGTGGCTTAAACAAATAGGGGTTAATTCTTCTTATGTCAGAAATAAATCTGGAGATATATGGTAGTTGACAGTGTGAACAGAAGTTCTATGAAGAGGAATTTGGAGGGAAGAGACTTTATTCCAGTGAACAGTTTGCAAACCAGGGGGACACAGCTTTCCATGTAAAATGAAGGTGTCTTTCAGAGAACAAAGAGGAGGTTCTGGTTTTATAGCAAAAGTTCTGGCCCAAGTTCCCAGTAGGGTCCACTTACCACTGGAAGGACAGAAACTCACTTAGTTCTTATGGGCCAGTGCAGCTGAGTTCTGATTGGTCAATACAGCTTAGCCCTGATTGATTAATATAGCTGAGCCCTGACTGGCTGAGGTAGGTGAGCTCTGATTGGTTGGTTCAGGTGAGCTCTGGAGTCCCAAAGTTGAACAGAGGTGTGGGTTTTCTAGAAACTCAGAGTACATGTGTGACGTCTAGTCAACAAGTGGCCACTTAGCTCTATTTTAAATTAGGCCCAGTTAGCTACTCAGGATCCATCTTGGAGGATTGGCTCTTTCAGGCTCACATTTGTTCACAATGGTGATTCAGCTGCTCAAAAATTTCCTCAAGGACGGAAGCTGTTCTTTCTTTCTGCTTTACCATCCTCAGCGCATGGACCTTCGTCCTCATGATTCCAATTTGGCTGATGCACTTTTAGACATCACATCTTTCTAGAAAGATGAAAGAAGTAAAAGGCAAGGGGGTGATCCAGATGACTGTTTCTCATTTTATCAGGGAATAAAAAGCTTTCCTGAACTGTACCTGTAGGTCTCCAGTTATGTCTTATTGGCCAGACATGGACATGTATCCACTCCAAGCTGAAGGTGGCTAGGGAGAAAGGGATGGTAGAGAGAGTAGATCAGCTGTTTACCTGTGTCTTTCAACTTGCTCAGAGCAAAGTCTTCATAAATCCAGGCTTGGACTTTAGCAGCATATCACCTTTATCTTTGCTCTATTTTGCAAATCCCAACTATTATTCACAAGAGAGGGCCAAGCAAGAGAGTAGAGACAACTTAGAACAAATCTATTAGCCCTGCAGAACAGATTAAAAGGTGTGTATCCTGCAGATTGTGGGTCAGTGATATCATCTATTTTTAAGAAAAGCTGAATATATTGGTTATCTGCAGCCATGGTAGGTTGGGAGGAGGGGAAAACTAGAAGAACTAGGGACTAGTAGGTATTTTGTATACACGGTTTCATTTACTACTCACGCAGCCCCAGGAAGCAGAGAAAACTGACTCAAAGGGTAACTTTGTTCACTGCCACATTGATAGTCAGCGTGCCAGAATTCGAATCAAGCATGAGTGATAGATTCATGGAATTATAAATAGTTAATTATGCCTTGAGCAAAGGGAATGAATAGTTCAAAAGATTAGGGATTTAGACTAACTTAAAGATGTGTCATTTTTCATCCTCATTCATTCATTCATTCATCCTGCATTCTTGAGTGTTTATTATAGGCACTGAGGATATTCTAGGCCCTGGAGATACAAAGTTTAGAGAGACAAAATATGTGTCTTTAAGGTTCACAATCTCATGAAAGACAATCCCATGAATCAGTGATTACCATGAAGTTTAATTAGTGCCATAGAGGAGGGAACAAGAACGTAGTCAGGGAACACTTCCAGGGGAGGAATTTGCTGGAGAAATAGGGGGTGGGGGAGGAAAGCGTTCCAGGCAGAGGGGATAACATTTGCAAAGACATGGATAGGAACCAGCGCCTTGAGTTGAGGAACTACAGTTCGCTCAGTGTCAGTGGAGAACGATGGCTCTTAGGAAAGAGGCCAGAGAGGCAGCTATGTAGGGAGCATTTCACAGAGTGTCTTAGGGTCTAACACAAATGAGGGTGAGAGGAGGTGGGGGTCTACACTAAAGCAGTGACAGTTGGGTTTCAGAGGAGGGACAGATAAAGAAGCTGTTGAGGTGGTAAATTTTACAGCATTATGGGTGATTAAGTGTGGGGCATGAAGGATATTCTGTGACCCCTGCCACGTTTGTGACCAGTGACATGGGCTGTGGTGATGTCCTTCACCAAAGTAAGAAGTGCGGGAGGAGCAAGTACGGTGGCAAAACAAACTCCTGTCAGACACGTCTTTCTACACGTTCTGCCCCTTCTGAACGATGGATGGAAACAACCTTCTCTTCCTTGCCTGGCTGCTACCCTCCCACCTCAGTCCGGCTAGAAAGCCGCCCGGCCATCTAAATGGTCCATGCCTGGGCCACTTAAAATCCACCCAATAGGTGGAACGTTTAACTCAAGACACACGGCAAATTGGTTGCCGAGGCGAGACTGTAATACAGGCCTCCTCACCTCTACTCCTGCACTGTATTCTGCCTAAATTGGCGAGGTAAAACCTTCGATAAATGCCTGCTATCATTTAGGAAAAATGAGCTAGAACTTTGTGTGTTACTGAGAATTAGCTATCGGTTTGTAGATGACAGTGATAACTTTCACTCAAGTTTATCTTTTTCTCTGTGGCTTCCTTTGGAATTACAGGGAAAGCTGGAGTGTGTTTGTTTGCGATTGTGTTACTGACTGGGACAATTTTGGGGATTTTTTGTTTGTTTTTTTACTTATTTTTGAGGATGAAAAAAAACTATAAAACTCTATCTCATAAATCTGGATAAGTTACCTAAGTAGCACCACACTCTTATTAATTGTTTCTTATTAAATAGTACAAAGGTTTGTTACCTTTTCTGAGCCATGAGCACATTTAAGAATCTGATGAAAACCATGGCCTCTCTTCTTCCAAAAGGGTACAAATGCACACACTGGACTGGATCGAATTCTGTTGGTTGCAGGTAATGGAACTAGCTTAAGCAGAAAGGGGAATTTGTTATAAGGAACCTGAGACGTCCCAGGTTATAAGGAACCCAAGGGCAGGTAGTGCAGCAAGGCTCTATCAAGGGCTGGAAGCAGAAGCCAAGTGGTGTCTAAGCGTCTCTCTGGAGCCAGGTACTCTCTGTCCCTGCTCCCCACTGCAGACCTGTTCCTTCTCTGCACAAGTGGACTGCTCTGTGCTTCTCTGTATACATGCTGCCCCATCACCTGAGCTCCAGTCAGCTACAGAGGTGAAGACCAGTGCTCCTCAATCCCAGTTCTGAATTTCTGGAAGAGAACATGTGATTGTTAACTGTGTTCGGATCTGTCAAACTTGTACCTGTGATTTATGTGTAATTTCAGGATATCTTTGGACCCCTGTCCCACCTGTGGTTTTTGAGTGGAGAACCCCTGACTAGAGAAGTTTTAATGCTAATAGATCAGCAGCATTACCTTTCAGCCATAAAACTACTGCAGAAAATTGAAAATACATTTGAATAGAGGGTATTTGTACAAGCGTAGATCCTGAGAACACTTGCTCTGTACGGGAGTTGTGAATTTCTTGAATATCAGTAGTCAAATCCCAGGATGGTGAATATGATGTATATTAAATTATAACACTTTCCAAGATCGTTGATATTATATTCCTAACTTTTACCCTTAAAGGTTTGGAAAATTCCATTTTAATTATTGTTAACATGCTTCGTAAATTACCAAGGGAATACAATGTAGACCTGTTAATACATCCAGAGAGCTAAAATCTGGCTCAAGTTGTTTTTTCTTCCACAGTCAGAGAAAATTGTGGTGTTTGGCTTGCCTCTTGGGGCATTTTAAACCACTTTTAATGCTGTCTCTTATTATTTTCTAACCATATACACTTTCCGCACATATCTAACTAGCTGCTTTAGATGAAACCCCAATGTCTGGCCAAACTGATGTAAATCTCTAGTAAGTGGTAAGAGGGAACAGAGTAACATAGTGCCCTGTTAGTGATCAGACAGTACACAATTTAATTGTTGTAGACCTTATGTATTTTCACGAGCAACTTTAAATTTTTTTCTAGTTCTATAGAATGGAAGCTTCTGAGCCATACACTATTCTCCCAGGGGCTCCACTAGCAAAACTCAGCAAAAACTAGACTGGTCTGTCTGCCTGTAGTATTAACATTTAGCTCGTCACATCATTTACCTGGGATGTCCGGGACATAATTATTAATTCCAAAGAGTAGCATGCATATTTGTGTAATTGCTATTCTGTTCTGTAAAACAGTTGTCACTCACAAAGCATGTCAGTGGTCAAGAACATCAGATCAGTAAGTCTTTAGTGAAGCTGCCAAGAGGCCACCATGACTGTCCCTTTAGTGACATGTCCTCAGTTCAAGTAGCAGATCTTAAAAATGAAAGATCATAAAATAACAGCAGAAACCCAGTTCTGGGGTTTCGATGCCTTTAGTCTTAGTCTCTTAGAAGATCGATCATCTGTCATATTTTGATATCTGAACGTTTACTAATTTTTGTCAGGAATCTCCTTTTGTTGACTAATTAAACCTACACAGTTGGGTTTTGGTGCTGCTGCCTCTCCCATGCCCTCCGCTTTCATGCCTGTCTTTTGCACGGTTCACTCACATGTTCTGAGTAACGCTTGTGCTTTCTTCCAACTTGCCTTTCTTCAGTTGAGTTCAGTGCCAGACTCGGAGCTGAAAACAGCTTCAGGAATTTTTCATTCATCAGACATTTTCTTCCAAAGCAAAGTTCTGAGAATAGGAGGGACACCTTGAGAACTATCTGATAGTATGTTAGCACACTGTAGTGGTGAGTGTGTGTGTGTGTGTGAGAGAGAGAGAGAGAGAGAGGGAGAGAGAGAGAGAGAGAGAGGGAGAGAGAGAGGTTATATGAACAGCCTATGTACCAAATACCCATCAGCAAATGCATATTTGGTAAAAAGCCAAATTCTAGAAATAACACTTGCCAACCAACGTATCAAAACTATCTCACTGCCATTGATCTGTTTTGATATTATAGAAAGTCTGTATTTATATGAGGCATTTCTCAGTTGTGGTTAATAATGGCTGAACTTTTGTCCTTGCTTTAAGTTTTCCACCAGATCTCTCAGAATTGATGCTATCAATTTATGGAATGCGGTGTGTCTCTATTTCCTGTAGAATGAACTCAGGGCTGGCAGCTAGAGTACTAGTGGTCTTGGATTCCCATGCCCTGTCATTTTCGAAAGCAGCAGTGGAGCTCCTCTGGAGGAAATCCCACGCACCACACCAGGTTTCCATCACATATTGTTGGCCTGGGCCATGTGTACTTAACACTCAGGTTTCTGTGAGAATTGGCCAGATGTGTTTGAAGTAAGAATCTCAGCCATAGTGTTTATATATAAATATCTGAATATGATATGGGTAAATGCTTGCTCACAAAGAAGAAGGGGAGGAAAAGAAATTTAGTGAAAAAGTAAAAATATACAGGTCAAGATATAATTACATTATATATAGATTTTGGTTTTGTTTGCTTCGATAGTGTCAAGATTTACAGAGAATACTGTTTTATTAGGGGCCAGCCTCATTTATGCAAATCACCTGTCCTGTCCTATACTAGGTACCTTATTGTGAAAATGTGAAGAACTTTTTTGCTGGTTATTAGTAGGTAGAGCCTAGCCTTCCCTCAGTTTCCCCATTTTGGTAAATAACTGGCCGTATGTCCAACGACGGAAGATGGCTGGAAACCCGGGAGCTGTCTTGCCTCTTTAATTTCCCTCACCCCTCCACCTGATCCATCCCCAAGTGTGGTGGGTTCTGCCACCCAAGGACACCCCCTACCTGCCCATTTCCTCCCTTTTCTACAGCCACCACCCTTGCTAAGCCACCGCCTCTGACTTTTACCTCAAATCCTTCAATAGCCTCCCTGAAAGCCTTCTCGTTTCCACTCTTCAGCCCTTAAAGGAGCATTCTTTAAAAATAACACATTGTGTTTCCAGTGGCTTCTTGTTGAATGTAGAGCCAGATCCAAACTTGTTACGATGGCCTGGGATGTCCTGTCTAACCCAGTCCCTGCCTGAGGATCCAGGCTTGCCCCATGCCCCTTCCTCTTTACTCTCAAAGCTCTGGTCACAGTGGCCTTCTCTTATTCACAGAGAAGCCAGGCTGTCTCCCAGCTCCGAGCCACTGTCCTTGCCGTCCCTGGCTTGGAAAGTACTGGCCTACATTTTGCACGGCTGGCTTGTTCTCATCCCTTAGGCCTCCCCAAAGAAGTCTTCCCTGATAACCTTTACCAAGATGGTATCCTTTATCCCCAATTACTTTATTGCAGTAGCATGCTTATTGCATTTTTAGACTAAATTACAACCTGAAATGTAAAATTATTTTTAATGTATGTACCTGTTGATTGATTGCCTCTCCCACCAGATCGTAAACTCTGTGTGAACAGGAACTTTATGCCTTTCTACTCGCCGATACAGCATAGTAGCTCAATGAATATTTGTTGGATGAATAAGGAAACCCTTGATTCCATTTTACAATTGTGAAGTTTATTCCACGAACCTGAGCATTGACGTGCAAATACTTAATTTTATTTTATGTTGTGGGATTTTTTTTTATTGTGCATAACAATTTAACCATTTTAACCATTGTTATGTGAATGGTTCAGTGATATTAAGTACGTTGACATTGCTGTGCGCCCATCATCCCCATCCTTCTCTGGAGCTTTTTCATCTTCCCAAACTGAGACTCCCCATTTCCCCTCCTCCCTCCCCCCCATGCCCTGGCAACCACCATTCTACCGCTGTCTTTATGAATCTGACTGCTCTGAGTACCTCATATTAGTGGGATCTGCAGTGGGATATTTGTAATCAATTTATTTTTATTGCCCCTTTACTACCAAAGGCCTTTATCCTCTATGTACACAGTATTCAATATTGATATTGGCCTGCTTCTGAAAATTCCATTTATGATAATAATTTAATGATAAAACATTCTATTAGGATCCTTAATAAATTTAATTTACCTTTTGTAGAACTTATATTTGGAAAATAAACAGGATTACAAGGCACGTTTATGAAATACAGGTATATTGAAGAATATGTTGGCCCTGACAATTTTTATATTTGATGTGATTGATCATAGGGCCCTTTCCTCTTAGATAATTAATCTTGCTTTTGGATTGTAGGGAGTATTTTATGCTCAGTGGCTTTGAAGAAAATATAAAAGAACAAATAACTTGCTATATAATATTATTGTTTTTGTCTTGCTGGTTAAAAGCTGATGCTCTGCGGTGAGACTGCAGAGTTTGGTTTAACGTGGCACTTCATACAATTTTAAAAGGGAATAATTCAGGGCCAACTGGTTCTTTAAAGCGGAATGTGCAGACCATTAAAAATGAAGGCATCCTCTATGATTTTATTATCTTGCTGGTAAACATGTCACCCAAATCAGGATTTGACTTCTACCCATTCCCCGACTCATTTTTTTTTCTAATTAAGGTAGTTTAGAGATACCTTTGAGGGGAAGATGAAAGTCAGTAATGACTCGTAGGATTCACAGTGAGGGAACAAATAATGTCAGGTGAATGATTATTTCAAAATGAGATATTCTCTTACCCTGAACAAGATTTCTTACTATTTTCTTCATCAGGGACCAGAATGAAATGTGGTAACAATTTTCTGTAGCTGAATTGCTGCCACACATAATTGGGTCCCACAGAGCTACAGCCTGGGTTTTGGTGAATTGCTTAGTCTGCATGTTAGATTAAAAGGTGTACAACAAATCACCTTGTTTCTGCCGTTTGAATGATATTTGTGTTTAAGTTCATAGTGTTACTACTTTGAACTTATGAATTAAAGACATTAACAATGAGGGAAAACATTAACATAGAAATAGTTTTGTGCTTATTCCTGTGCTTTATTTCTAAAGTGCTTTTTAAAAACATTTAGTTACAATTAAGCCATATCTCAGATGCAGTTGCTTAAAGATGAATATTTTGCATAATGCAGTTTAGTAAATTTTGCCAAAAGGTCATATTTTAAAGATAATGTTGCACAGAATGTGTTGAATAGGTAATCTTGCATGCAGTGTCTTATACATATGCGTGGATTGGAAAGTATATTTGAAACTTATTGTGTCATTAAAATAAAAAAACCACATAGCTTGCATAAAATGGGAGCGGCAACATTACATAGTTCAAATAGCCCTGAAAGGAATCGCCACCCCCATGAATTTTTATTATGAAAATTTTCAAACCTACAATAAAGTTGAAAAAATAATACAAAGTATGTGTGTGTGTGTGTGTGTATATATATATATATATATACACCTTCCATCTTTATTAATGTTTTCCTACTTTTATATACATAATAGCCTGCTATGTATGTATATATGTATATATATGTAACATATACATATGTAATATATATTTTTTGTCTGTTTTGCTGAATCATTTGAAAATTAAGTTGCATACATCATGACACTGCACCTCTAAGCAATAAGGACATTCTCGTATATAAGCACAATACCATCATCACACTTAAGAAAACAACAGTTCCACAATATCATATAATATCTGGTCCATATAAGATTTCCCAAATTGTCCATTTTTTTAATTTCAAAATGTTAAGGGGATACAAATAAATGTTTTAGGTTACATGGATCATTTTTGTAATGCTCGAGTCCTGGCTATAGGTGTCCCCATCACCCAGATAGTGTTCATTGTACCCGTCAGGTTGATTTATTCCCCTCTCCTCCACCCCACTCCCCCCGGTTGCTTTCCCCTGAGTTTTACTTCCCTCTGTGCACGTGTGTGCTCATCATTTATGTATAATTTAATAGGGAGTACGTATGGTGTTTTTTCATTCTTGCGATACTTCACTTAGGAGAATGGTCTCCGATTCCATCCAGATTGTTGCAAAAGGGATTAATTCACCTTTTTATGGCTGAGTAGTATTCCATGATGTACATATACCATGTCTTATTAATCCATTCATGAATTGACGGGCACTTGGGTTGATTCCACAGCTTTGTAATTATGAATTGTGCTGCAATAAACAAGTGATCCAGCAATTCCACTGCTGGGTATTTACCCAAAGGAAAAGAAGTCATTTTATCAAAAAGACACCAAATCATCTCTTTTAAAAACAATATCCAGGATGGAAGTGCTGGCTCATGCCTGTAATCTCAGCACTTCAGGAGGCAGAAGCAGGAGTCCTCCTGCTTTGCTCCAGGAGTTCGAGACCAGCCCGAGCAAGAGTGAGACCTTGTCTCTATAAAAAATAGAAAAATTAGCTGGGCATGGTGGTGCATGGCTATAGTCCTGTAGTCCCAGCTACTCTGGAGGCTTAGGCAGGAGGATCACTTGAGCCCAGGATTTGAGGTTGCTGTGAGCTATGATGATGCCACTGCACTCTAGCCCAGGCAACAGAGTGAGACTTTGTCTTAAAAAATAATAATAATAATAATATCCAATCAGGTTTTAGTTATTATGGTTTTTAATCTGGAATAATCACTCTACCATTTTTGAGGGGCAGAGGGTCATTTGCTTTTGGAAAACTTCAGGATAATTACCTTAGAAAACATCACACATTTTGGGTTTTCTGATTGTTTCCTTGTGGTATTATTTACCTTGTTCTTCTATCCCTGTATTCCTTTTCAGCTGGAAGTTAGGTCTGGAAACTTGATTAGGTTAAGCTTTGACTATTTTGGCAAGAAACTTCATAGACAGTGTTTATTACTTTGTATTTCATCAAATCAGGAGTCTTGGAATGATTTCAAAGTGGTCTATTCCAGTGCAATTCTGGAAGAAAATAAGTTAACTTTTGGTGTTCCTGATGCTAAATTTGGTCTTTTATTTGGGCCCCAGTTGGAGAATCCCCATGAAATGCCACTCAGGTACAAGCTGCAGCACTGGGCAGGGGGCTGGATTTGGGATTTCATGATAGTGGTGTAAGGTCATATATCTCAATGTGCTTTGTAACATTAGAAGGAGAGAGCCTGGAAATGGGAATTCAGTTATCTGTTAGGACAGTGCAGTAGTGGATGATCAGCTTTCTTAAATTTTGACTTTGTTGTTTGGTTTGGTGAGTTTGTACTTATAATTACTGCAAAACATAATAATCAGTGCCTCATAATCAGTGCAACACTGTGGAAATGAATACTGTTTTCCATGATTAAAATATCAGTCCTAGTTGAGAGATACTAGGTTATGTGGCACAGCAGTGGTCCTAGTGTATGAGCTAGCTTATGTTTTTAAGGATAGACTTTTAGATACGCAGTTAGCTATCTTGCAAACATCTCCAATTAATCATGGAACGTAAGTACTCAATAAAGAGAAAGAGAGAGAGAGAGAGAGAGAGAGAGAGAGAGAGAGAGAGAGAGAGAGAGATACAACTCAGAGCTCTAGAAGGCAAAATCACCTTGAGGAGCTTTTGCAAAATATGAATGTCTGGGCCCCATGCCACCCCTACTGAATCAGATTCCATGGCTAGGCCTGGGAGAGGACAGCGGTAGGGCTCAGACATCAGCATTTTGCAAAAGTTCCCCAAGTGATGCTGTTATGTCCTGAGGTTAAGAATGATTGGTGGAAGAAGTGACAGCAGGTACGAGACTGATTATGACAATGAAGCTTCTTTGCTTTAACTTTCCTTAGACTAAAAGTTCTCTGAACTCCTTCCTTAGAAAGTTATATTGAAATTCCACACATTAGGAACCTAATGTTTTCCAGGCCATCCTACCTGGGAGAAATAAGCATGCCATGACCCTCTCTGTCATGGATAAATTGATATCTCATTCATTTGTTTGTCATTTTTATGAAAAGAAGGATTTAAAATAATTGGAGCCCAGTGCCCAAAATTATATCCTTGTGCCTTCCCTGCAGTTTGTGGTTTAGTGACTGGGCAAGAGTGGCAAGAATTCATTGCACCACAGAATTTTCTTTCCCTGTAAATAACGCATTTGCTTCAGGGTGAAGTCTGATTACGAATGAAAGTGAAATAATGCTGTAGACCACAGCATTCTGTGCTGCAGAGCTGGGCATGAGCTGAGGATCAGAGGCTGCAGACACACGTTGGTCAGAGCCCAAGCCTTGAGGCCAAATCTAATAGGACTGCAGAGCAATCCTTGAGCTAACCACTCAGAATGGGAACATGTAGATGCAGAATTTCCCATGAACTAGCCATACTAGACTAAGTCAGTTAAAAACAATTAAAATTGCATTTTAATTTTGGAAAGCCTTGGCCTGTTGCCCTAGTTCATGAAGGTCTTATAAGGAAGCGATTGTAGAGCAATTTGCAAATAGAAAGTATTTCTAATACTATATTTTAGTTGCATTAGGAATAGTGATTTACACTGAAGCCAGGAATGAGTCAGACATTACACAAGCATTGAATTAGGCACATTCCCTATCTAGTGCTGGGACTATCTGGGAAAAAAAAAAAAAAGAAGAGTATGTAAATTTAGCTTAATATCACGTAAGTGCTATGGGAATAATTGTAAATAATTGGATTATTAGTAAGGAATTGGGAGTGTGGGCAGATTTCTTTCTGTGGTTGGAGTATTGGACTAAAAACAGCATAACTTTGGCAATCTAAATGAAACACAGGACAAAAAGCACATACCGCCAAATCGGAATGACATTTGAAAACCACGTTAATACAGCATTTACCTTCCAAGAGATTTTTAAATCCAAATCTGTTTCATCCAGATTATGCTTTTCTCTCGGCAATCAGCAATTTTGATTGAAAATATGGATCTACAAATACATTTATGTCCATTTGCTAATCTGTACTGTCAAACAAGCCAGTTCTAATTTGTTTCCAAAATCACTTTGTCTGTAAGTGATAAGTATCTAGCACAGAAATGTGTTAAGTCCCATAGATTCTATTCTCAATACTCAAACTATTTGCCAAATATCTAGTATATTTAATAAATATGGGCCCCTTTGGGATGTAGAGATGTCTGATGTATGTTTTTTTTTTTTTATTGGGGGAAAACTACAAAGCATTTACAGTACAATGTTTACAGTCACAATTTGTAGTGAGCTGATTTCCCAAAATATATTACCACTCAAGTTGACTTATCTTGTTACATTCAAAAACCTACTCTGTC
>CAUYRT010012909.1:0-37891 GCA_963574885.1 Lepilemur ruficaudatus | reverse complement strand
ATTAATTGGCCAACTAAAAAATATATACAAAAAATTAGCCGGGCATGGTGGCGCATGCCTGTAGTCCCAGCTACTTGGGAGGCTGAGGCAGAAGGATCATTTGAGCCCAGGAGTTTGAGGTTGCTGTGAGCTAGGCTGACGCCATGGCATTCACTCTAGCCTGGGCAACAGAGCGAGACTCTGTCTCAAAAAAAAAAAAAAAAAAAAAAGGGACAATCTAACATTTAGAAATGGAGTAAAGGAAGAGAATTCAGCAAGGAGCCGAGAGAACCTAATAGTATCCATTGAGTTAGGGAGGCCAGAGAGGAGTATTATGGAAGCCAAAAAAGAATGACGTGGTCAGCTCTATCGGATCACTGTTGTCAAGTAAGGTAAATATGCAGAAATAACCACTGGACACGCCATTATGGACTTTGACAAGAATAGTTTCATTGAAATAGTTTGGGAGAAAAACTCACTGAAGTTTTGCTGTGAAAATGGGCGGGGAAGTGGTACTGTAGCAAAAAGAGCGATGTGATAAAGGGAGTCTTGTTTTGCTTAATGACAGGAATGATCCAATAGAGAGAGGGAATTTGATATGCAAGAGGAATTCACTTGAATATATTACGGATTGGCTGTTAAATTCGTCTATTTTAAAGGATGAACACAAATTGCCTGGGTTGAAAAGGGAGGGAGTAAAGAATTTTCTAAATAGACTAAGAGCAAAATCCAAGCACATGAAGGTTTAAGAGGAAGCACAGCATATTTGGGGAATGGAAAGGACTTATTTTGACTGGAACAGTTTCTTTTTAAGATAGTGACAAAAGAAATGATTGACAAGGGTCAGGTCAAGGACTGCTGCATTATGCCACAAAGTTTACGATTTATTCCGAATACAGTGAGGATCCTCTTTAGGATCTAAATCTGGGGAAGTAAATTTTTGGGAGCGCTTTTTAAAGGTAAGATAAAGGAAGATAGGTTTGGAGGCTGTCAAAACTGAGGCAGGGAAACCAATGAGGGACCTATTATAATAGTCCAGGCAGGAGATGGTAGAGGTCTGACTGAAGACTTTTCAGTGGGTATGAAAAAGGATGATACTGTTTTGACAACTGTTTATGAAGTGAAGTCAACAAGTAATTGGTGTCTGATCAGAATAAGCAGTGAGGGAGAACTAAGCATATCCAAACAACTCGGATTTTTTTTCTTTGGAGGTTAGGAGATACAGGGAATACAGGATTAGGTGACGTTGATTGTTTTATTTTGGATATTTATAGCTTCACCTATGTGGTAGTCTGTGGTGGTCAATTGAATATGTGTAGTGGTCAGATATGTGGCTCTGGAGTACAAATTCAGGGTCTGGCCTGGAAGTAATTACCTGAGTGAGGCACTAATGTGAAATCCCAGTTGTCAATAAGCTTCTCAGTGAGAGAGGGTTAAGGAGGGAAAAACAGTCTTACTGACAGCCTGGCAAAAAACAATTTATGAGGCAGCAGTTTCAAACTGGAGTATGAGAAGTCTTGTAGTTTATGGACACAACCATTGCAAAGAAAAACTGTATCCATTTTTAGCCTATTTCTTTTAAGTTTCTTTTTTTATATTTTTATTTTTCAAACTGAAGGTTTTTCTTTACCATAAATTGGAAAACTGAACATGTAACTTACCTCTTTCTCTTTATTAAGATTGAAGAATTGGAGGAAAAACTTAATGATGCACTTCACCAGAAGCAGGTACTAACATTGAGATTAGACAACCAATTGACTTTTCAACAGAAAGATGCCAGGTAAGAAAAGTTTTTAAAAAGCAACAATATCTATTTAGCAATTGAAAGTAATTTCATTACCTATTATGCTTGTGATTGTAAGCTAAAATGAAGAGATTTTAAGTCAGAAATGGTAATAATTTTCACATCCAGACCACAAAAAAAGTAGGTTACTTGATACAGTATACGAAATACAAAAATTCAAAATTCATTGTTTGTTCGACAAACCCTGGCCAATGTAAACGAACCATAGATGACAGGGGAAACTCTAAACTGGCCACCACTTAACTTGCTGTCTGGATTGACCTTTCTTCATTTACTCTCTAAAACATACTGATTGATTCTATGTTCTGTTGGACTTTCCTGTCTTGCAGTACCTTCCATTACACCTGCATACTTCCAGCTCCGTTGTGTGCTTATCAAGAGTCTATTGTAGGCCGGGCTCTGTGGCTCACACCTGTAATCCCAGCACTCTGGGAGGCCGAGGCAGGAGGATTGCTCAAGGTCAGGAGTTCGAAACCAGCCTGAGCAAGAGCAAGACCCCTTCTCTACCAAAAACTGGAAAGAAATTAATTGGCCAACTAAAGATATATATAGAAAAAAATTAGCTGGGCATGGTGGTGCGTGCCTGTAGTCCCAGCTACTCAGGAGGCTGAGGCAGAAGGATTGCTTGAGCCCAGGAGTTTGAGGTTGCTGTGAGCTAGGCTGACACCCCGGTACACACCTGGGGCAACACAGTGAGACTCTGTCTCAAAAAAAAAAAAAAAAAAAAAAAACATTTAAACCTTAAGCAGAAGAAATGGATAATTTTATAATTTGAATTTTTAAAATTATTCTTTAAGAATATCAATTCTCTATTTAATAACTTAAATGGCTACACATTTAGCAATTAGTATGGAGTTGTCATTTCATGTTTAACTGGTTAAGTAAGTAAATATTTAGCTGGAGCCAAAAATACTATTGGACTTCTCATTTCCAAATTTTATGTTACTATAAATAGGGAATTTTCAGAAAATTAAATCTGAAAGAGTGTTTAAAGCTTACCATAAATTCTCTCCTAATGTAGAAAATATCAAGAACTAATGAAACAAGAAATGGAAACCATTTTATTGAGACAGAAACAACTAGAGGAGACAAATCATCAGCTAAGGGAGAAAGCTGGAGATATTCGTCGAAACCTGCGTGACTTTGATTTGACAGAAGAGCAATATATGAAACTAAAAGCTTTTCCTGAAGATCAACTTTCTATTCCTGAATATGTATCTGTAAGTGTCTTGTATCACTTAAAAAAAGTCATATTTGTAGACTAAAATTTGCCATTTATGTAGTAGTGGTTACTTTTGAAGTACCCAATTTATATATTAGTTTATGGCCACAATCTAAAGATGGTGAGTGGTGTTCAGATCACCAGATTTTAAAGGGTCTTGACCATTGATCTCCAAAGTTAATAAATAGGGCTCTGAAGTTAATGACTGCATAGAAATGAATAATTTTATTATAAATTTGTGGTTTATAATGTTCTCAAAATGAGAAGTTATAGAGATAAACAACAGATTAGTTGTTGCCAGGGGTTGGTTAGGGATGGTGAGGGAGAGTGGAATTGATGTGATTATAAAGGGGTAGGATGAGGGAGAACTTTGTGGTGATAGATTAGTTCATGATCTTGATTGCAGTGTTGGTTATACAAATCTACACTTAGGATTATTTTATGGCAGTGGTCTCAAATGTTTTGGTGTCAGCATCTGTTTACATTCTGAAAATTATTGAGGACTGCAAGAGCTTGTGTTTATATGGGCTATATTTATCAATATTTGCCATATTAGAAATTAAAACTGAGAAATTTTTTAAACACAAAAATATATAAGCACACATTCCATTGGCCTTAAGAGTGATGATGTCATCATTTAGCAGGTAGCCACCGGCAGACTCCACTGAACAGTCATGAGAGAATGAGAGTGGAACACGAAAAAAAAGTCAGTATTATGAGGAAAGTAGTTTTGATCTTGTGAATTCCCTAAAAAGGTCTCAGAGTGGTGGGTCAGGCAGAGGCAAGGACTTCTCAAATTATATGTTGGGAACTGCTGGTTTTCAACATATAGATGTCATTTCACTCAAAGAAGCTTGAATTTTTTTCATCTGTAAAAGGCTTAATAATTATGCCTTTCTATTGGGGCAATTGTGAAGATTAACTATAAATATGTATGTAAAATGCTTATTAGCACAGTGCTTAGAACATAGTAAACACATAAATGTTACTATTGTTTTTGCTGGGATAGTGGTTGCTATTCTTGGTTATTGGGATAAGATTTCCAGATTAGTGATTTTCCATAAAATGAAGTGTTAATTTTTTGTCCAGGTTTTTACTTAAATAGTTCTAATATAGTTTTTCTGCCCCAAGTGTATTGTTCAAAACAAATTAAATATCTCAAGTGCTATCATTGAGGCTTTATCCATAGGATATATTAAGTATAATACCACTGGCGGCAATTATACATATTTTTGCACTCTGGTTTGTTAATATTCCTTGTTATATCTTTTGTTTTCACAGACAATATTATCCTAACTAATTAATTATTTGTAGATTCATTGGGTTTAGGGCTAATGTTAGGATTTGCCTCTTGCCAGATATGGTACTCTTGTAATATAATAATATATAAGGAGTTTCAGATGATATGCTTGTGTAATAAATAGTCCCTAATTACTCTCTCGTGATTTGCTGATGACTTCTTAGTTTTATGGAACCTTGACAGATAGAATACTTTACTGAGTTATGGAAGCTTGACAGATAGAATACTTTACTGAGTTAGAGCAGGCAAATTCCTCTGAAAGAATGATGAGTGGAAAGAGAGGTCCTAACTGAATAGAAGTGGTGATATGAAAGAGGTCTCCTGATTTATCTTGACTAGCCTTCCACAAGAGCAGCAGTTAGTAGAGCTTTGCCAAGAGTCTGAGATGAGAATGATGAAAAAACTTTTATCTCTTCATCAAATATTTATTGAATGCATATAATATATTTAGACATTAGATGTTGAACATTGTAACCAGACAAAAATTCCTGGCTTCATGGAGATTACGTTGTCATTGAACAACACAGTCAATGACTTAAAAGTTGATTATGTAGAATGTCTTTTGTCATAAGTATTATGGAGAAAAGAACAGGAATGAAGAATAGAGAGTCCTATTTTAAATCAGAATATGGGAATCAGGGAAGGCTTTACTAGTAAGGTGATAATTTGATCAGAGACCTGAAGGGAAGACAAGGCATGAGCCATTCATTTATATGGGAGAAGAACTTTTCTAGCAGAGGTAACAAGAGTAAGGCTCTAGAACACTCGATGTGTTCAGGATATTCACAAACAGATATCATGGAGTGAGCAGTAGTAGGAGATGAGGAGTAAGTAGTAAGGAGTATCAGTAGAAGAGAGGGAAGAAACTGTCGAGGGTGGGAAGTTGCACATCATCTGGCCCTTGAGGTAACTCAATTGAACATTAAGACCTTAATAAAGTATTAGTGGTTAGGGTCCATAGATGACTGTCTTGTTTTAGTTTTGTAGATATTTATTTTTATTACTGATAATTGAGACTACTACAAATTAGCTAATTTTAATTGTAGTTTGGATTTCAAGACTACTTAGTAATTTGATTTCTTTTTTTAAGATTCAGTTCTATGAACTAGTGAATCCATTAAGAAAGGAAATCTGTGAACTACAACTGAAAAAGAATGATCTAGCAGAAGAATTAAGTACAAACAAAGACCAGCTAAAGCAACTGACAGAGGTTTGTATGGTTTTGATCACAGGTGGGAGGAAGCTCCATCTTTTTCTGTAAGGAGTTCCTCAAGTTTTGTGAGTGATCAAGAAATGGGACTAGAGATGGTGACTGTTGTGATTCTTCATAAGTAGTGGGAAGGAAATTAAATTGGAAGTAGTCATCTTAAAAATTGACAAGATAATGGCTTGGCATTGTGGCTCACGCTGTAATTCTACCACTCTGGGAGGCCGAGGCGGGAGGATCGCTTGAGGTCAGGAGTACAAGACCAGCCTGAGCAAGTGTGAGACCTGGTTTCTACCAAAAATAGGACAATGAGCTGGGCATGGTGGCATACGATTGTAATCCTAGCTACTTAGGAGGCTGAGGCAGGAGAATCACTTGAGCCCAGGACTTTGAGGTTCCTGTGAGAGCCTGACGCGATGGCACCCTAGCCCAGGTGACAGAGCAAGACTCTGTCTCAGAAAAAACAAATTGACAAGAGAAGTCTATGATATTGACCTGTAATCCATGGTTGAGCATTTTGTCCTTGTAACTCATTTTTATAATCAACTGTTTTGAAATCCTCATATGGGCCATATCTGAAAATTGCTGTGTAATTACTCAAATGAGGCATATGCACATAAGAATTTATTTAGTAATTTAAGTCCCTGTTTCTACATCACTCTGTCAGGAAATTTAGACAAGAAACAAGAAAAGTAGGCCAGGATATGCCAGGGGATCTCTTGCAGGTGCCATAAGTAGGAAGAACAGGAGGATACTTTTGGCTTTTAACTAGGTTGAGTCATAGGTTCTGATTTGCCTAGAACAGTCCCTATTATTCCTGATTTATAAGTATTAATAGCACCCCATTCATTTTCATAAGTGTCCCAATCTAGATGATAAATTATATGGTTATCATATTTACAACTTGTTCATATGGGAGGGTGGACTAATCATTATCTTGGTTTTAGCATTGACCAAATATCTTATAATACTCTCATGTAGTTATAGTCTGCTAAGAAAAAAATAGTGCTAGATTGATTCATTCTACCATGTAATAGTTAGAAATGGGTTAGCTGGTTTTCCTCAAGGATTTCATCAATCTAGAAGGAAAACACTTAAGGTTATAGTTTACAAATAGTCTGCTGCAGCTCTTCATTACAGGTTAGCCTTGTTTGTGATGTGAAAAGGAGCTGGAGCTGCTGTCCATTTATCATTCATTTTGCTTCTTGTGTTGTTCAGAAGGCAGCCAGAGATTTGGGCAGAAATAATCCTCAGAATTCAATTTCCCCTCTCTAGCTGTCTATGCAATTTCTTTGTTTCTCTTCCTTTCTTTCTCTTTCTTTCTTTCTTTGTTTCTTTTCGTATTTCTTTCTTTCTTAATTTCTTTCTCTTTTCTCCCTTCCCTTCCTTTCTTCACTCCCTCCCTCCCTTCCTTTCCTTTCTTTTCTTTCTCCTTTTCTTTCCTCTCCCTTCCTCCCTTCCTTCCTTCCTTCCTTTCCTTCTTTCTCTTTTCTTTCTTTTCTTTCTCTCAGACAAGGGCTTGCTCTGTTGCCCAGATTGGAGTGCAGCAGCATGATCATAGCTTACTGCAGCCTCCAGCCCCTAAGCTCAAATGATCCTCCTTCCTCAGCCTCCTGAGTAGCTGAGAGTACAAGCATGTACCACCACATCTGGCTATTTTGTTTTTATTTTTTGTAGAGATGGCATTTCACTATGTAGCCAAGGCTGCTCTCAAATTCCTGGCCTCAAGCGGCCCTCTTTCCTTGGCCTATAAAAGTGCTAGGATTACAGGCACTAGCCACCATGCCCTACCCAAAATCTGAAATTTTAAAATATTTATTATAGTTTCTAATTTTGCATATTATATATGTAATTCATAATGGATGTAACCTTATTTACAAGGTTAAATGCAAATGTCTTCCAGGCAGTGCCAGGTCCCTGTAGGGAGAGGAAACCCTGGCTGCAGCAGCTATGAATATGTGTCTAAAATTTCATCACTTTAGAGTAGCTGCAATCGCCCTAAACTCTGTGTTCTGGTTCTCCAAGCGTGATAGATTAAGGATTTTCTATCGCACCTATTCTGTCCAACATAGGCCTGCCCTCAACTTGATCACCATTAAAACAAAAACAAATACACACAAGACCAGGAAACTCACCCGAGTGCTAAAAATAGCTGCAATATTGACAACTCCATAGTGTTTTAATAACAGAAACTAAGATATTTATTAGCCATGTCTCTGAGTTTTGAGACTGGTGATTAAGAGAACAAACTTTCCATTTTACTCTAAAAATTGTATTCTCAAACTTTCCATTTTATTTTTCTTGATTCATCTTGTATTCTTTCCCAGGGAAAAAAGTCTTTTTTTTTTCACCACATGGTGGCAGTATATGCCCATCTATTTTTGAAAACCTGTTTTGGGCTATGTAGAAAATCTTGTCATTTTTTACATAAAGACAAAAGCATTACATTAAATTACCTTTTTTTCATTAATACTCATTATTTCATATCAAATACCTATAACCAATTAAATACTGTTTTTGAGTAAAATTGAGGAGATCTGTAACTAGGAGAAAGAATTATAAAAACTGAAACTTTTTTTCCATAATACGTATTCCTCAGAGCAGAGGTGTCTCAGTTATTGCACTGATTTCATAATTAGCCTAGAAACACATTCAGAGATGTTAAAACCACATAATTACAGAGTTAATTTAACTCTGTTTTTGTGCATATAATCTGCTAGTTCATGACAGATGTGAGATGAAAACTGTTTTAGAAATTTAATAGAATGTGATTCTTGACCTTTAAAAAGAAATCACTCTTTTTGAAGTGCCAATTTTAGTGGATTTCTGGGATTTCCTTTCATAATTTTTTCCAGACCTTTAGTTATTTGGAAATAATACCTAGATACTAACACTGGAAAATAGGGTTCATCTTTTACTCCAAATCTGGAGTTTATTTATAAGTTAGTAGTGTAGTCTAATTATAGCATATTTTGAGTTGTATTATGTATGTAAGCTTGTGTATGTATGATATTTTATGTTTTTATAAGTGCTTATAGACACTTTCTACTTAAGAATTTTCTTTATTAGATCAAAATTTTATGCTGCTAAGCGGTGTGCAGCTGTTTGCTATTGTAGTTAGTTCAGCATGCTTTTTTAATTTCAGAAGAATGAAATGTTAGTGATACTATATAAGGCATTAATGAGTCTGTACTTAATAAAGCTATTAAGTTTCATAAGGAAATGGTGAAATATTTTTCTCTCATGAGAACTTTGGTACCTAAGAAACAAGAACAGTTTTGTTCAAAATAACTTCCTTGTTTAAAAACATAATTACATTTCTTGGAAAAAAATCTGCAAGATTATCTGAGCTTTCTTTTAAGAATTCATATGTAAGTAATCCAGTTAGTTTTTATTTGTATGAAAATGAGTTATGTCAAGTTTTTATATTTCAGAGGGTATTAACTGTTTGTTTTTTAAAATTTCTTATTATTTTGCTCAACTGATGAGTTAAAATTTCTTTATAAGATACATATTTATGACAGTATCCATCAGTTATAATTATCCTAAAACGTGTAACAAATTCACTAGTAAACAATAATAGATTTACCTGTTTATATTGAATTTAAAGTGAGTAAACACCTCTTAAAATTTAGATTCATGGCCACCTCCATAGGTTCTGATTTTGGTCTGAGATGAAAGTGAGAATCTCAATTTTTAATAAACAACCCAGGATTCTAATGTGGCAGGTTCATGGACATGAACACAAATCATTTTTTTGAAGTTATATTTTTGGTTTACTTTATTAATTGAGGTAACAAATCTTTGCATTCTTAATTAAATTTCATGATTTTAAATTTATATAATGCCATTCCTTGTCTTCAATATAAAATTACTGTATTTGTATTTTACTGTGTTTAACACATCCAAGAATGTAATTGGAGTCACACTTTCTGTAACGTTACAACTTGGGCTTACCGAAAGCTGCTTGCCTATACCTCTAAATCTTCACAAATATGTGAATTTTTACAATAATATGAATGACTTTCAGATAAAAGTACATAAGGGAAAAAAAGTTCATGAGAAAGCTATAATGAAGGCAGTTTTAAATATGATGTCATCAGGAAAAAGTTTCCTTTAGCTAATTGTTTCGTGCATGCTGTATGAGGAGATAGAACCTTTTAAAGAGTAATATGAATTTTTTCATTTGCTACTATGTTGATAACCTTTAGTAAACCCAGTGATACTTCAATTTTTAATTTTAGGGGCAGATTGTGAGGGGTTTGTTGAGTCTTGAGATGAAATTTTGAACCCAGTGGCCAAGAAGATGTATCATCACATTATAGCAGCGGAAAACAACTTATGAGGGACCTTACCAAGTATCCTGGCTTGTATCTAGAGATACTATAACCATTTCATTCTCTTAATCTATATAGTGTTTCTCAGTACAGATTCCATAGACATATTTAGGGGTATCTAAGAGTTCTTTTTAAACAATTCTAATTTTTTGATTTAATTTCTTTAATGATCTCAGAAGTTAATAGATGCATATGCTGGGTCATCTGGATGAATCATTTATAATAGAGTACTGTCACTGTGATGTCAATGCCTATGTTTCCATTTAATTTTGTTGTGGCATTAGCACCACAAAAGATAATTGTAAAAATAGCAGTCACCTTAATATGTGAAATATGCATCTCAGCTAAATAAAGGCCAGATGCTATCATGGATCACTGTGTGAATAAAGGTTTCACAGTTCAAACAGAGAAAAATAGTAACAATATTGAGTCATCACAATACTGAGTATAGCTATGCCAAACTCAAAACTATCCTACTTGTTTTAACATTTTAAGGTTAAATTATATAGTCAGTATTAATTGTTGAATAGAATAAGCCATGCTGTGTAGGCCTAGTTGAAAGAAGAAGGCCAGGCACTGTGGCTGATGCCTGTAATCCTAGCACTCTGGGAGGCCGAGGCAGGCAGATCACTCAAGGTCAGGAGTTCGAAACCAGCCTGATCAAGAGCGAGACCCCCCCTCTCTACTAAAAATAGAAAGAAATTAATTGGCCAACTAAAAATATATAGAAAAAATTAGCCAGACATGGTTGGCCCATGCCTGTAGTCCCAGCTACTCGGGACTACAGTAGCTGGAGGCTGCCTCGGGAGGCTGAGGCAGAAGGATCGCTTGAGCCCAGGAGTTTGAGGTTGCTGTGAGCTAGGCTGACGCCACGGCACTCTAGCCTGGGCAACAGAGTGAGACTCTGTTTCAAAAAAAAAAGAGGAAAAAATAAAGAGCTTCTAGGAGATGACAATGTGAATGCATTTCATTTTTCCTTTCTTTTCCAATTCCAATTATCTGCCTCTTAGCTACCTTCTGGGCAGGCAGCTCAGCCTGAGTTAGGCTTTGGGGAAGCTGGTGTTCCAGTTATGTATTGCTGCATAACAAATCACCCTAAAACTTAGTGTCTTAAAGTGATTTATTATTTATCACTACTTTGAAGATTAGTAGGTTGAACTGAGTATTTTTCACCTCCTTGAAGCTGGGATCATCTGAAGTCTTCTTTAGTCACGTTTGGAGAAAGGATGAGAGATGGCCAAAACATCACTCCCTTTCCCCTTGGCCTCTCCACCTTTCAATGTGGTAGTCTCAGGACATGGAAACTGGCCACCTGCAAAAGCAAGCTTTCAGGAAACTCGGGCTGAGGCTTAAAAGTTTCTTAGGATCTAACTTCATAATCCCAGAACATTACTTCTGTCACAATATGTTGGTTAAGCAATCATTAAGAGGAATAGACTCACTTATCAATCAGAAAATAGCTTGCTGCATACAAGGGAAGAAATTGATGGAGGCCATCTTGGAGATGGGCTACCACAGTTTGGAATTTCTCTTCCCTGGCTGGAGTGAGAGCCAAGAGACAGTGTGAGAGAGCCCTGAGCAGGAGCAGAACAGAGTGTGGAAAGAGCTTGGCCTCTGTAAATCTTTGGATTATTCCTTCCATCCCCTTGGATTAAGTCTCCTTTGCCTTTACAAAGCTGAGGAAGAGATGTAAAGTGTTCCATTAGAAGAAAGAAACTTTCATATTGACCATCAAACCAAACCCAGCTTTATGTGTCTATAGGAAATATGCTTAATGCAAATTGATAAAGATTGAAAAAATAAAGGAATGGACTAAGTTATGAAAAAAAGACAGCAAGAAGGTAATAATATCAGATGAGGTAGAATTTAAGATTAAAACCACAAAACAGGATAACAGAGTACATTAATAATAAAAGGTGATTTTATAGTTATAAACTTCTACATGTCAAATGACAGTAATTATAAAAATATTTAGAAAAACAAGGAGAAGTTGATAAAAATACAACGATGGTCGGGAAGTTTAATATACTTTTTTGAGAATTGGATAGATGTAGTTGATAAAAAAATTAGTAAGAACTAGGAGAACTAATTCTATCAATAATTTTGATTTATTTGCTATATTTAGAGCTTAACATTACTTGACAAGAGCAAGTGTTTTTTTGTTGTTGTTTTTTGTTTTGTTTTGTTTTTTAGAGATGGGGTCTTGCTCTGTTGCCCAGGGTAGAGTGCAGTGGCACAATCTTAGCTTACTACAGCCCTCGAACCCCTGGGCTCAAGCAGTCTTCCTGTCTCAGCCTCCCAAGTAGCTGGGACTACAGGCGTGTACCATCATGCCCAGTGAATTTTTTTTTTTTTATTGTTTTAGAGATGGGGTTTCACTGTTGCCCAGTCTGATCTCAAGGGATCCTCTCACCTCAGCTTTCTGATCATCCCAAGTAGCTAGGATTACAAGCATAAGCCACTGTGCCCAGCAAGTTTTTTTTAATGTCAATGAAAAGTTTACAAAACTGTCATGTGTAGTAAAGTAATACATTGTTTAAAGATTTTATAGTTCTTATTTCTTAGTCATAATTTGGTAAAACCAGAGATAAGTAAATTAAAAGTTAAGGGGAAATAAACTTATTTGGCAATTAAGAAACATCTTTTGGATCAAAGAAAAAATTAAAACTAAAACAAGAAAGCATTGAAAACAAGAACATTTTCATATCAAAATTCTTGAGATAGTTTTAAAGCTTTTCCAGAGAAAAATCTATAGCCTTAAATTGCATTCCTTATTAAAGAGAAATATGAAAAATAGACGTATAGTATTCATCTTAAGAAAGCAGAAAAAAATGAGTAGAAATAAAGTGTTTGGAATTAATGGACATTAAGAGAATAATACATGCAGCTCTGTGGCAACAAGCTTGAAAACCAAAAGGAAAGTGAAGTGTGTCAACAAAATGTAAATTACTAAAATTGACAGAATTAGAGCACTTGAATAGAACATTTACCATAGAGGCATTACAAAGGTGAGTGAAAGTGTACCACTGATAAAGTCACCACCAGGTTCATAGATGGATTACCCCGAATGTTATACTCACATTTGATTTCTATAAAGACAGCTGATTCCAGTTAATTATACTATACCAGACCATTGAAAAGATGGAAAATTCTGAGAAAGATAATACAAAAATCAAAAGAAAACAAATCTATAGGCCAATTTTACTTATTACTACAGATACATAAATTTGAAGTAAAATTTTCACAAAAGAAATCTATTGTATCAAAAGAATAATACCTTTGTGATTAAACAAATTATATTCTAGGACAGAAAGAATAATCCATTGCATAAGTTAACAGAGAATAGTCATGTGAATGTGTTAGTAGAACAAGAGCAATTAATGTTATTGTTAAACACTAAGATTTTCTTCATATGAGTCCATTCTCTTCCTTGTGAATGAAATGTCTGTCTCTAGCTAGGAAGGAAATAGATTCATATGAAGAAAACTGTAAAATCTTAGAATATGGCGGCACTATATTTTAGAGATACAAGGTCATAAAAATAACAGCGTTTCCACTTAAATTAATATATTAAATGCAGTTAAGTTATATTCCAATATTTTTCTTGATTATTTATGGGGGAGGGTTGGAGGGAAGAAGTGTGGTGCAGGATTGATGTGGGTAAGTGATTTTAGTGTATATGAAAATAAATAAATGCCCCAAAATTCCAAAGGAAAGTATGAAAAAAACGTGCAGGTGGGGAAGGTGAGAGGTGCTGAACCAAGCAAGAACTCACTATGTACTTCAAACCTAATGTGATTAACTAAATGTGGTATTGGCATAGAAACAAACATCAGTGGAACAGAATATAGAAATAAATCTAAATATATACCACAATATGGTAGTTCAATTAAGTTGGAAAAGAATGATTATTATAAGGGCCATAGCACAGCCGGATTTTTATCTTAAATGAATTTGTCCTCACAGTTTATATGATACACAAATATTAATTTCATGTGGGTTAAAATTTTTAAAAGAAAATTAGCCAGTTACTTGAACAATCACAAAGGAAGTATAGGAAAGAAACAATTTTTAATTATAACTGAAATTTAGCATTTCCTTCAATTACAAATATAGCTTAAAAAGACAGTAGGATTACTGCCACCTGTGACTCTTACCAACATTAGAAATCAGGTATTTTATATCATGGTAGTTTTTACAGATAATGAGTTTATGCTCATCACTACTTCAACACTGCTGAAGTTATTAGACTTTAGACCCCTCACTAGATCTTGTCTTTAATGCATTTATAAAGCAGGATATACAAAACTTTTGAAAATATTTTGATAGTTTTATTTCAATATAATTTACTTCCTCTGTAATTCTGTGTGTTTTAATTTCAGCTTTTAGAAACATTAGCCTCAGGAGTTCACGGACATCACCAGATTGCCAGTGGGATCCATGGCATAAAAAAGTTAAAGAATCCTTAATTTAGGCAATTATTAACAGTGCTTCTCAAACTTTAATGTGAATGTGAATCACTGGGGATCTTGTTAAAATGAAGACTGATGAATTAGTTCTGGAGTGGGAATGAAGATTGTTCATTTTTAACATACAGATATGATTAGTGGTCCCAGCCTTTGCCAGTCCATGACCCACGCTGAGCAGCCAAATTCTAGAACTAGGCTGTTTATTATACTAATCATAGCCCCATGTGACTATTTAAATTTAAATTGATTAAAATTCAGTTCTTCAGTCTCTTTAGCCATAGGTGGTTAATGACCTCCATATTGGATGGTGCAGACATAGAACATTTCCATCGTTGTAAAAGTTCCGTTGGACAGTGCTGTTCTAGAGGTTGGGGTAATCTTAACCTAGGCAGGGAATCCAGAAGCTTTAAAAGAAAAAGATGAAAAAGATACCACGTGTAAAGTTGAGTATTTAAAGTATACATTTGGGGGAAAAAATCAAATGCAGATGATTAAAGTTAATAATAATACTATTTAAAGCTCTCATAAATGAATAAGAAAAAAGCAACCAAATAGAAAAATGGGCAAAGATTACAAATAGGCATGTCACAGAAGGTACAAATCCAAATGGCCAGATGATCAAAGTTGCTAGCATTTGGGGAAATACAATTAAAGGATTAATAACAATGAGAGCTCAGGTTGGCAAAAATGAAAAAGATCTAATATCTGTGTAGATATAAATAAAAAGATAAACATGTTGCTAGTGGAAATGAGAACTGTTGCAGCCTTTTTCACAGACATCTAACAACATTGATTAAAATGGAAAATAAATGTCCAACATGTCAACCACACTCTTGGGACTATCCATAGAACAAAGTACTCGTATATGAGGATATATGTGTTCAAGGAGGTTTGCTGCAGCATTGTTTCTGGCAGTAGGTAGTGGTAGGGTAGGGGAAGGGACTGGAAACAAAATAAATGCCCACCAATACAATAGCAAGGAAATAATTGCATAAACCATGGTACAGTTTGTACCGTGGAATATTGTACAGCCATTAACACGAATGAATTAGAGAGTATCAGTTTATTTAGGATTTCCACAAGTTATTGCTAAGTGAGGAAACCTGGATGCAGAAATTTGATGATTCCATTTTTTTTTGTTGGGGGAAAAAAATGACTAGCCCCTCCCCCATGTGTGTGTGTGTGTGTGTGTGTGTGTGTGTGTGTGTGTGTGTGTGTGTATGAATGACTTTGTGAACATAGAGAAGAATAGGGAAGGATACATGTTACTTAATATGAATTACTTAGGGATGAGGGTCAAAGGAAAGGAGAGGGAGTAAAGAGATTTTAAAAAATAATCCTCCTCTTAAAGTCAGTATATATGATACTTCCAGTGTATGTACATATTCATTTATTTACATAAAATTATATATGTTTAAAGACATATCTAAACCTGTTAAAACATTTGAAATATAAAATTATAGTAATTTACTAGTAAAACAAATGAAAATATTTTTCTTTGCCTTTGATAAGTCACCTGTCATTATACTATATATCTCATTTGCTTCAAAAGCGAACAAATTATTTGAACTTAACTGTAATTGGGAAATCAATTTTATTCTTCTATTCTTTCTATCCACATTTCTTAATACTTTTAATGTTTATCTCAGTTAATCAAAAGGCATAGAATGGCCAGGCGTGGTGGCTCACATTTGTAAGCCCAGCACTTTGGGAGGCCAAGGCCGGAGGATCTTTTGAGGCCAGGAATTTGAAACCAGCCTAGGCACCATAGGGAAACCCTGTCACTAAAAAAATGGGAAAAAAAAAAAATTAGCTGGGCATGGTGATGCACACCTGCGATCCTAGCCACTCAAAAAGCTGAGGCAGGAGGATTGCTTGAGCCCAGGAGTTTGCTATGATCATGCCACTGCACTCTAGCCTGGGCGACAGAGCAAGACCCCGTCTCTTAAGAAAATAAAAAAATAGCAACTTGGTCTCTTAATTATTAAGATTTAAATTTATTTGCTTCAATACCTATTGAAAAGCCAGTATTTCAAATGTGTTACAGTAATTTGCTGAATAAATGTTGGCTATAAAAATTGGCTCCAAACACATCAACATAGCATTTTGCAATCTGAATTCTGCTAGATCTATGAGCTAGGCATCATGTCCAATAATAATGATAATAATGTAGTACTTATGTTTAGTACACCAATAGGCACATAAAAATAAATGAGCCAATAGTATACTCACTTTGCTGAGGCAGCAGTTAAGTCCAGAGAAATTGACTTGCTAGAGCAGTAAGTAAAAGAGACAGAATTTGATCCCATGTTTCTTACTGTAATCTAGTGTCTACAACATATGATGAAAGTTACCTTTCAAGGTGGCTCACACCTATAATCCTAGCACTTTGGGAGGGTGAGGCAGGAGGATTGCTTGAGGTCAGGAATTGGAGACCAGCCTGAGCAAGAGTGAGACCCCCGTCTCTCCTAAAAATAGAAAATTAAAGCTGAGTGTGGTGGCGCACATCTGACAGAAGGCTGAGGTAGGAGGATCACTGGAACCCAGGAGTGTGAAGCTGCAGTGACCTATGAAGACTCCACTGCCTTCTAAGCCAGGTGACAGAGAGAGACCCTGTCTCAATAAAAAAATTACCTTTCTTTATTCCTCTATGTTTCTGGAAGCTTTTTTCTTTATTCCTCTATATTTCTTGAGGTCTTTTCCTTTTAAAAAAGGTTTAAACTTTGGTTTGAATTCACATTTATTCAAATAGATATAATTGAAAAAAATTAACATGTAATATAAAGTATTAAGATTTTCTTTTCTTTCTAACCCACAGCAGACTTTTGTTTATTTATGTATTTAATGTTTACTTATTTTTGTAGAGATGGGGTCTTGCTTTTGCTTACGCTGATCTAGAACTCCTAGCGTCGAGGTGATCCTCTGGCCTTGGCCTTCCGAAGTGCTAGGATTACAGGCATGAGCCACTGTACCCAGCCTTAGTAGTACTTTGTTCAGTTTGGTGTATCTTTAGAAGTAAAAACTTAAAAAAAAAAAAAAAAAGCGTGCTTCTTGAAGCTCTTGATGACAGAGTCTCTGGCAGCAAAACAGGCTGTTACTTGAAAGGACAGTCCGTAATAATCAAAGGTTAATTGAGATTTTTTTCAGTATTTAGTGGCTTGGATTAGATTATTGATAATGTGAAACTTGTGGGAATTCTCACTTTTCCTGAATAGCTAACCAAGCTATTTCTTACCATTCACTGAATTGCTGTGCAATGTGAACTGCTTCTGATTTGAACCACTGACCTTAAGGTAAATGTCACCATATCCTGCTTCTGATTTCCTTAGTTACCCTATCTCCCCACAGGCAGATTACTTCATTTATTAAAGATTTATTTTGACACATAGGTTGCCAGTTTCTTCTCAGTTTACTTGGTGTGAGAGACAACAGATTTAAAGATGCTTAGAAATTCATTATATCCAAAGTAATTATTAATACCTTTTGGTTACACAGCTGCTGGCTATTTAAAATGTGCCCGTTTAATTCCATCTTTGACTGCTTTTTACTTTTTGTAGAAATATTTAGATTCCATGTTACTTTGCCAAATGATTTTTTAATATGTACTTAAAAATAATTGTAATTGTTTAAAGGGAGGAGTTCAAAATTGGTTTGTGCAGGTAGCCTATTTGAACCCAGGAAATTTGTGATTAAAGTTCTTTTAACACCCTGGATTTGAGCAGTAAATAACAATATTAACTTCTGATCAGTGGTTTTATGGTTTCCACAGAATAGGTTTTTTAGAAACAACAGTTGGGCATGGTGATGCACTCCTGTAGTCCCAGCTACTTGATATTACACTTATTACTCTGAGACAGGAGCATTCTGGAGTCCAGGAGTTCAAGACCAGCCTTGACAACATATGGATTACCCGCCTCCACCCCTAACTCCTATCTCGGGGATGAAAAAACAACCAAAAAAACCCAGGAACTTGAAATTAACAAAAGAATGAACCTATATATGAATTCAAGAATCTAGATTCAAGCTCTAGAATCTCTCTGCTAGCTCTGGAATCCTGGACAAATCATTTATCCGTTCTAGGCATCAATGTTCTTATCTTAAAATAAGAACATTGCAGAAAATCATCTCCAGGTATCTTTCATCTCTGAATTTCTGTGTATCTAAAATGGTTAGCTTCTCTTGTTTGGAAACAAGAAGAATAGGGTAAAATGACATCTCATTATAAAAATGGAAGGTCTAATAGTTGATAACTTAGCCAAAACACTATATAATAAGCCTTCACTTAGTGTCATCAGTAGGTTCCTGGAAACTGCAACTTTCAGCAAAATGACATACTGTATAACGAAACCAATTTTACCGTAGCCTATTTGTTATAAAAAGTTTCTACAGCATGTAGTATGTCATTTTGCTGAAAGTCACAGTTTCCAATACCCTGTCAATGATGTTAATTGAAGACTTACTGTATAATGTAAGATTTTCAGTTTCTCACATCAAATAGTCATAAGTACAGAAATGTACAGAAATGTATAGAGTGACAGTGTCTCTTCACCACCCTTTTCTATCCTTTTTCCCCTTTGATAGGACTTTCACATGTTCCCTTTTCCATTTCTTATGCAAGTGTCCCTGCAGACCTTCTGCCCCAGTAACATTTTCTCCATTGAAGCTTCTTATTTTTATTTTTTTAAATGTGTAAATGTAACATAGATAAAGAAATTATAATTGTACAGCTTCATTAATTTTTACAAAGTGAACCCACCCATTTAATGACCACCCAGATCAAGAAATAGCCTACTTCGTACTGTCTTTCTTAAAATTTTTGAGAAAATTCGATGTATATATTGTGTAAAATATTGCTTCAAATGCAATGTTTTGTTTGTAGAAATGTGATAATATTCTCTAACTTAAGCTGGAAAGCTGATTTGTTAAATACTTATTCATTTTTAAAGCTTTTTCTGCATTTTGAGCTGGTTATTTTAGTGCTAGTGCTTCATAGTCTGTTTGTGTTTCAACATTAATTCATTCTGCAGACGTTACCAGTGTAACTAACTAGTATATAGGGTTGCTGGGTGTACAGAGATAAGACAGGCCTTCAAGGAACTCCAAGTCTTATGTGAGTGTAGGGAAAGGCTAGAGTTATAGACAAAATACAAAGGCACGCAATTAGAATAACAGGTTTACTTTTTTCAGGATAGAGGTAGCCTTGGATCATTATCACATGTGAATAATTTAGGAGATAGAAAAGATGACATTAACCTTGACAGTCAAAATCAGTTCCAGATATGTAGAAAGCTGGCAAACAATTGAAATCTCCTTGACTTGGATTGTCCTTATTTTCTCTGTGTAATTTTTTTTCTTTATTGAAACGGGAAATTGAGACTTGACTATTAACCCATTAACTATTATGTAGAAAATTTCTGTTAGAAAGGGTTGGTGACTTGAAACTTTAGGTGTCAATTTCTTTATGTTTGAAAAGTTTACAATTTTTGCTTCTTTTGATTTAGTCATTTAATGTCATCTTTTGTTTCTTCTCTTCAGCAGACATTAATTAGAAATCTTCTATATAATAGGCAGAGTATTAGTTACTGGGGTTATAGAAAACTCCCTTAAATTTTTCCTCATGATATGGGAGGCAAGTAATGGCTGCTCATAGCATATGCAGTACATTTTCTGATAGAGGTGAGAACCAAGTGCTGTGAGAAAATATAAGACGGACATGTAACTCAGAGTTGGGGCTTAGAGTCTTCTCAGAGAAGTTGATGTTAAGCTCAGGACAGGGCAAAATGCAGAGGGGAATACAAAATAGTCTTTTCTACTCTCTTAACCACAAAGTTCTGCACAGTAATGGGTTTGGTTTATTTTAAGAGATGTTACTTTTCCTATTTTCCAATGCTATGCCTTACTGTATTTTAACTGCTAGTAATAAGTGAAGCAGATTGTTTTATTCAAAATACAAATGTAATAATTTTTATTTTAGGAGTAATTTTTCAGTTGAAAAGTCCTAAAGAACATGTTGGTAGAATGTATGCATTCCTATACTGCACTTATACTTCTTCTGTTTATACTTGTATATGTTTTTTACATTTAAGGAAATTTTATAAATATATGCACACACATATATTACATGACATATAGTATATACATATATGTATTTTTTTCCTCCTGTAGAACTACTATCTGGATCAGGAGTTCATACTCCATGTATTCCAGGGTCAGATGATGATATCTTCTCTAGATCTTACTTTTTTTGTTGTTGTTGTTTTTTTGTTTTGAGACAGAGTCTCACTCTGTTGCCTGTCGTGGCATCAGCCTAGCTCACAGCAACTTCAAACTCCTGGGCTTAAGGGATCCTCCTGCCTCAGCCTCCCAAGTAGCTGGGACTACAGGCATGTGCCACCATGCCCGGCTAATTTTTTCTATATATTTTTAGTTGGCCAATTAATTTCTTTCTATTTTTTAGTAGAGACGGGGTCTCGCTCTTGCTCAGGCTGGTTTTGAACTGACCTTGAGCGATCCACCCACCTTGGCCTCCCAGAGTGCTAGGATTACAGGCGTGAGCCACTGTGCCTGGCCTAGATCTTACATTTTAGATCTTTGCAATTCCACCCTCACAAAAAAACACTGCTTCTTTAGGCATTCATGTTATCGAGATATCCCATCTTACAGTGTACTCATTTGCAGACCACTAGGACATTCCTCTTGATTTAATGGAAGTCTTGCTCTGGATTTAGTCCTCCTTTCCACATGAACTGCTGTCTGGGTTGCTTCTGTGAATGATTCATCTACAACCTTGGCCTTGAATTTATTGATCTTCTCATCTCTAGGAATTGTCTCTTCTCCACTCTTAACACTCAGTCTCATAGCCCACGTTTGGTTACTTACAACCAAAACGGATTTACTTCTGAAGTTATCAATTTACTTTGATCCACTAAACATACTACTTCCTTTATTACCATGTTCCTTGATCATCTGCTTCCTACTTTAACAAAATTTCTGATCCATATCATTTATTTCTCTCCTAAATTTATTTTCCTCCCTCTTCATCATGCTATCATTCTTAAACCTTTCTCTTGCCAATGTCCTCTAATTTCTCCTCCAACTTTCTTTCTCCAGTTATCCACTTTTCTTCTCACTCTCAGCAGATGACATGATATTTCATTTCACAGAGAAAATGGAAATCCTCAAATGAGAGCTCCCAGCTTCTTGCCACCAAACCTACTTATATCTGCACTCATTCTGGTTTGTTTGTTCTTACTGTTTATAATGGGAAGAGTCTTGCCCTCAAGGAGTGGAAAAATCTGCCTTTGAAACCACGTAGATGACATAAATATGTGAAGCATTAGGGTAAGGAGTAGGCTGTGGCCTGTGGCAAATTGATGAGAGATATCTAAAAATTTCAAGTTTTTGATACTCTGTATTAAACGGAAAAAAGCCTCCCATGATGATCTGGCTTCTGATCTAAGTTTAATCTCCATATCTAAGCTCTGGATCCCATGCCCTGTAGCTTTCTTAGGGGCTTTACCCTCCTGAAAATGCCCTTTTTTCTCCAACATTAATCTCTCTTTTGCTATTAGTTCTTTGCCATCAATATTTGAATATTTTTAAGCTTGTTTCATCTTTTAAAAACTTCATTAAGGCTGGGCACCATAGTTCATGCCTATAATCCTAGTGCTTTAGGAGGCCAAGGCAGGAGTATCACTTGACACCAGGAGTTTGAGACCAGCTGGGCAACATAGCAAGACCTCATCTCCATAAGAAGTTTTGTAATTAGCCAGGCATGGCCGCGTGTGCCTGTAATCCCAGCTACTCAGGAGGCTGAGGTGGCAGGATCACTTGAGCCCAGGAGTTCGAGGTTACAGTGAGCTACGATCGTGCCACTGTATTCCAGCCTGGGCAACAGAGCAAAACTCTGTATCTCTGAAAAAAAAAAAAAAATACCTTCATTAGCCCTGTTTGCTTCTCTAGTTACTGCACTTTCTCTACTTATACTGTGAAATTGTAGAAAGAGAGAAAGAGTTACGTACAGTTTTGGTATTTGATAAACTTAGATTGGACTCTTCATTCTACTGCTTGTGAGCTCTGAGACTTCTCTCCAAACCTCAGTTTTCTCATCTGTGAAAATGAGGATAATCTTAATACTAAATTGTAAAGTTAAGTATTAAGTGAGAAAATAGCCCCAAACAATGTACTGAGTCTTCAGATATATTTGCTTTTAGTCTATGGCACTTTACTTTCCATCCCTACCTCTAAATACTTTTAAGACTTTTTGTTGTTTGTTGTTTGTTTCTCAGTAGTATTTCTCAATTCTACTGTGTTTCTCTATACTATCAACTGCCTCAAAGCACTTTCTTCTACTGTTGATCCTGACACACAACTCTGGCTTGTCCTTTGCTTCTATGAATGTTCCCTTGGGTTCCTTGGGCTATTTTGTATTTTACCTATCCTTTACGTGTTCATATTCCTCATGCTTATATTCCTCCAGATTCTGTCATTGTCTTTGTGCAATTATTAAAGTTGAACTGTTAATTTGGTGATGACATCTCTGGAAGCCAAAGCAAAGAGGAAGCCATGTTATTTTATAGTTAATGAGCATTTACTAAATGTTATGCATTTTTATAAGCACTTTACACGTATTATATTTGATATAATCTTCACCAAGACTCTGTGAGGTAGGACACTGAAGTACAGAAAGATAAACTAAACTGCCCACAGTCTTCTTGTAAGGATTCAATTCTAGACAGTTGACTTCTGGAGCTTGCCTTCCTAACCATAGCAGTATAATCTCTTCCAGTTACGTGATTAGTAGTGTTTAGAAGGGTAAAGCATTCTTCAGGGGATCTAAAGGTTCTTATAGGACTTAGGTCTGGAATGATGTTTGTGATGATCCTTTGGCAGGTGATAGAGTATCTTTAGTGATAATCCTATAGTAAATACCATAGTAATACTCCACTCTCGTGGAGAACTTCAGTGTAGAAGAAAAACATAATGCTCTGCCAAAGTACAGCACAGTGAATATGGTTTTTCCATATTACATCTCTCAAACAGCTCTTTTATAGAAATTTGGGAGCTAACATTTCAAATTTATGTTTAACAGTTTAAGAAGGACAGAAACTGTCTTACTTATCTTTGTATCTACAGTGCTTAGGCCAGGACCAGTAACACATAAATAATTTAGCAGTATGTATGGCATGAATGTGACCACACTTAGCTGGTCAGCTACTTAAGAAGAAATGACTTAAGATAGGATGTATTTAACATGCTAGGTTCTGAGGGTGGAGCTGATGGTTGGTTGTAAGATCTGATAAGTTCAAAGGGGGAAAATGAGGAGGAATTCAGTCCCTTTCCCTCCCACTTGCCATACACACTTATTTGTTAATTAGCTTCAAACGCATTTAATTCATTCTTACTATATACCAGGTACTGTGTAAAGTGGTAGAGATCCAGTGGTGAGTTAGACAGAGTCCCTTCTCTTAAGATGTTTGCATTCTGGTGAGATACATAGAAAACTAATTTGATCATACAGTGAGATCAATGCTTTGAAGGAGGTAAGTATTTAGATTATATGCAGGTCTTCAGGCAGTGGGAACAGGTTAGAGGAAGCATGGGGTATTCAGAGAACTTCAGATCTCCATTAGGGTAGAGAGTGAAATGTGAATATGAGAACTAATGAGAAATGAGGCTTGTAGTAAGCAGGGCCAGATTGTGAAGGACCTTTTGACCAACTTTAAGTTTTTACTTCCATTGCTCTCTCCCCATATCAGCAATCCCTTTCTTATGTGCTACTCATATGGTACGAGTATATGGGAGATCAATGTAGAGAAGTGTTCTGTGGGCCACAAAATTCCTTTTTTGTTGAATACCACAACTAAAACTGCACGGTTAATCTCTTTGGTAATGATTTTTTCATTGTAGATATTGATATTCATGTGGCTCTTCATCTTTAAATTGTGAGCTCCTCACAAACAGGGACTGTGTTTTATTCATTTCTTATCAGCATCTAATAATAACTAAGTAAATGAAAAATGTCATTTTATGTGTTAGTCTAGAAACCTAAAGATAGTTGTCATACTTTTTCTTTGGAAAACAGAGTTCAAGCTTTAAATAATTGAGCTTACAAACCACTCTGAATTTAAGATTACTTGTCTTGGAGTAGGGAAAAATTATTAAATAGAAAAATTGAGGTTTTCTATTGTTTAATTACAAGAACATTCACAGCTTAGCAGAAGAATTCAGTACAGAATTTGGTCAACTATGTTTAGTTTGAAATTTTTATTCTTCCTTTGAATATAGATGTATGAAGAAGATCGAAGAAACTACTCTGAACTTCAAATTAGATGTCAACGTTTGGCATTAGAATTAGCAGACACAAAACAATTAATTCAGCAAGGTGACTACCGTCAAGAGAACTATGATAAAGTCAAGAGGTAAGTATTTAAGATGGCTATAGTATAATAGTTATTCTCATTTTTAGCACATGTCAGAGTCACCTGAGTTTTTACCGTGAAGCATTAATTTTAGTTTTACCTTATTCTTCATTGCACAAAAGCATATAGTTTTGGCAGTTTGTTGGGTTTATACTGATTTTCACATTGGCTGTTTTATTTTATTTAGAAGTGGCTACTGTCTTTTAAAATGTAAATGAAGGTAGGAAGCTGGTAAAATCCCACATGTGTAAATACTTTTTAAATATTACTTGATGATTATTTTTATGTAATGGAGTCAATTTAAATATCTTGCAGTTTTCCCTGAAGTATTTTTAACTGTTCCTTTCTGACAAAAGGCACACACTTTCAAAAAGGGACACTTTTGAGAATATATGTTTCTGTGTTGCTACTAAGTAGCTATGGCAAATATCTTCCTTTAACTGGAACTTACTTTTCTGTTGTTTGTACAGTAATTTAGTGAACCACTACTTAGCTGTGTATGTTCCTTGGTATATCTCTTTTCATTCTGAGCATAAGTTTTGTAATCTATGAGATGGTGCTGACATAAACAACTACACCGTATAAGCTAAGATCAAATAAAGAAATATTTATGAAAGTCTTTAAATATATATATATATATACTATATATGTGTAAATGGAGTGACCTTATTTTAACTGTTCACTGCTAAATCTACCTACACCTGAAATAATTCTTGAAATAGAGTAGTTACTCAATGAATATTTGTTAAATGAATGAATGAGTGAATGCTTTAAATTGTATAACTTAAATTATAAATTATATGATACTGTAAGTGAATTTTCAAAAACTTGGGCATAGAACATTGGAACGTCTACTCTCGTCATGACCAACACAGCATGTATTATTATGTATGTATTATAATGTCAAAATATGATAATTATTGGAGCTTGAAACCCATGAGAGCTATACTCAGTGGGCTTATGAATAAAGCTGGATTTCCAAAGAAGCATTTAAAAATAAGTAGATTGTGATGGTAAGATCATACTTAAAGTTGTTTTCTTTTTTTTTTTTTGAGTCAGACTCTCACTCTGTTTCCCGGGGCTGGAGTGCCCTGGCGTCAGCCTAGCTCACAGCAACCTCAAACTCTTGTGCTCAAGCAATCCTTCTGCCTCAGCCTCCCGAGTAGCTGAGACTACAGGCATGTGCCACCATGCCTGGCTAATTTTTTCTATATATTTTTAGTTGGCCAATTAATTTCTTTCTATTTTTAGTAGAGACGAGGTCTCGCTCTTGCTCAGGCTGATCTCGAACTCCTGAGCTCCAACAATCCTCCTGCTTCAGCCTCCCAGAGTGCTAGGATTACAGGTGTAAGCCACCACGCCTGGCCTAAGTTGGTATTTTGATATGCCCTCTGCCACTATAAATTTATAGCAATGATAGATGAAATATAAAAAGAGAAAACTAAAAAGCAATAGTTATCAGAATAATCTAGCAGGGCCATGAATGAAGGATAAATGAAACAAGATGAGTCATAAGCTGATAAATATTGAAGTTGGGTGATAGGAGCATTGGTATTCATTATATCATCTCTGTTTTTATAGATGTTTTCATTTTCTATAATAAAAAACCTAGGAAAGAAAAACAGCCTTGATCAAAAAGCATGATAAGCATTTTCATGTGCTAGAAATGGAACAGAAAAACAAGCAAGAGGGGCTCAAACTGTGAACCTTTTGGTTCACTCAGTAAAATGAACAAGTTAAAAAAAATGGACAGGTCACAAAAAGGTAAATTGGGGAAGAAAAATAAGCACTTTTATGCCCCTGATAAATTCTCACAAATGTGCAAAAGGGGGGGATACATGTATGCTAATTGCATCATTACTAGAAAGAATTCAAATGCTTTTCAGTAGCAGAATGAAAAATAAATTGTGATTTATTTCTACAATATTCTATGTAACCGTTAAAATCATTAAATCTGAATGTGTATATATATATTTTTAGCAGTTCTTTACTTTCTAGCATAGCATAATGTTCTTAGTTTTATTTTGTAATTTTATTGCCTCAGCCCTTTCTCTAAGGAGCCTTGATTTCTTTCAGTGGGGAAAAGATTGGAGTGCTATGGTCATTGCTTCATTGGTCATTGTTTCTAGGCCCTTTCAGTAGGCAGAGGCTGTGGAAGAGGGAAGAAGGAGGAGGCTTAACACACTGTGGATGAGATCATACTGATGATCTAATTTCAATTCAATAGTAGCCAGTTTGAAGAGGCTCCATCTGGCTATATAATATAGTAACTTGAATATCAAAATGCATATTGACAATATTGAATTGTAATCCACTGAATAGAATAAGAATTCATGAGTACATGCTAATAACAAATAAATAGGGAAAGAGGATCTTTATAGTAGAATGCCAACCAATAAATGTATATGCATATTAGAATAACCATTTTATATAGAACCTCATAATATTTGATTCAGAATCATCAATGGAATCTAAAATCTTGAGTGAAAGTATGTTAGAGAATAGGATATTTACATAGTCTCCAAATATCTCCTTAATTACAGATTGCTTATCAATTGTAAAGGGCAAAAAGTTGCCTTTACAGTTGAAAACTTTGACAGACACCACCGTAACCAAATGATCAAAGTTACTATCACTAATAATGGAATAAAATGACATCATTTGCATCTTTATGTGATATACTGAGGACGCATTATCACTTCTGTAGTACTGTTGCCCAAAATGTTTAACCTGAATCTAATTATGAGGAAGCACGAGAGAAATGAAAATTGAGAGACATTCTGTAATACAGTTGGCCTGTGCTCTGTAAAAAGTCATTAAAGACAAGGAAACCTGAGGAACTATTCAAGGTTAAAGAGATTAAAGACACATAACATCCAGATGCAATGCATGATAATAGCCTGGAACAGGGGAAAAAATTGCCACAAAGGACATTTTTGGGACAGTTAACAAAATTTGAAAACGGATTATACATTAGATAATATTGTATTAGGGCCAGACTCCTGAATTTGGTAATTATACTATGATTATATAAGAGAATATATTTAGTCTTAGGAAATTTACTGTGAATTATTTAGGTGTAAAGGGACCTAATGTCTGCATATAAATCTTAAATAGTTAAGGGAAAAAAATGCACATGTACGAGTAGGTGTGTATATGTATAGGTGGTGTACACGTATGTGTATGTTATATATATGTGTGTACATGTGTTTACAGGACAGGTATTAAATGTGCATAAAGTTTTTTAAACCAAATTCCCATCTAAAATACAGTATTCATTGGGTGCGAAACTGCTTGTACTGAAGACTGACTTGTGTGTTCATATACATGAGTTCTGCAGGGCAGACTACAGAACATGAGTATTTGCAGATTTTGGTACAGGGTTAGGAGGTGTGCCTGGAACCAATCCCCCATGTATACTGAGGGGTGACTGCATATATTCATTCACATATATTTATAAAAGAGAAGAAGTGAATAAATATGAGAAAGTAATATTTGATAAATATTACAAAGTAAATATGACAGTGTTAACAATTGATGAGTAAAAGTACTAAAAAGACCACGAGTGATATGGAAACCCACTAAATTTATCATTGTGTCTGGGCAGATGGTATAGGAACAGGGAGAAAAATGTAGAGGACTTCAAGTCTACCTGTAATGTTTTTATCTTTAAAAAAGTAAAATAAAACCTAATGCAAATATAGGCAAATGTTAACTGTGTTTAACTTTGGTTTAGCAAGTTCATGGGTATTTTGCTATATCCTGCTTTCTGATACATTTTTATATTAAAAAAATTACAGCAGAGGGGGCAGGATCATTACTGTGAGAATAAAAATTTATGCACGTGAAAGCACAAAATACTTTTAGTAATATGTATGAAAATATTAATACTGATAGTCATCTTTATTTAGTGGTTCATGGATGACTTATTTTTTAACTTGTGCATTGCTCAGTTTTCTTCAATAAACATAACACTTTGTTAACCAGAAGGGGGAAAAAAAACTTTCTACAAGAGTTTTTGTAAAGCTGATAAAAAAAAAAAAAAAAACAATTCTTAACAGCCTTCTTGGAAATACCAGGTGGGTCAGTGATATAAAGTGCAAAGGCACTGCTTCTGACTGCAGAGGAGCAGTTAATAATTGGCAAATCTATTTCTCTGCTCATTTGTTAAGATGTCTCTTGTAGCTTTGGATCCAATTATTGGTTTTACTGTTTAGGGTAGACAGCTGATCTGAAAATGGAAATTAAAATCTCTAGGTAATCATAAACAATTTGTGAATGAAGTAGTCACAAGAATGCCTGCCTACATATCTGCTATGCAATCTGAGTGATAAGTTGTGAGGGTATTTTGACTCTAACTGAACTGAAAGCCTAGAGCTGTGTATAAATTCTTTAAAAGCTTTGGCTTTAAGATAAGATTGAAGATGATTAGTGAAAAAATACCAAAGTGAACCTTAGAAAGTTTTATTATTTACTCGTTAGTGCAGTTTATGTATTTATTTTTAAAAAATAATAAATTGATACATGTATCTGAACAAGGTCTGGAACAGAGTTTCTTCTAAATTTGAAAGTTATTACTTTATAGTATGACACTAAAGCCCCATTGCTAGTGTCTCTGTTTAGTTTTCTGATACATAGTCAACTTTTTAAAAATGTTCACTGTAGGCTGGACACGGTGGCTCACGCGTATAATCCTAGCTCCCTGGGAGGCTGAGGCAGGAGGATAGCTGGAGCTCAGGGGTTTAACACCAGCTTGAGCAACAGTGAGACCCCATTTCCACCAAAGAAAAAAGAAAAACAAAAGAATAAAAGGGGATGCAAAATTTACACATGTATTTTAATTTTATTTTAATAGTGAACGTGATGCACTTGAACAGGAAGTAACTGAGATTAGGAGAAAGCATGAAATACTTGAAGCTTCTCACATAACTCAAGCTAAAGAAAGAATTGAATTATCAAAAGAGGTAAGCTTATAATAAACATAATCATTTATTATTTTATTGCACAGTATTAGTGGAAAACAACCCAGGGTGGAATTATGAGAGGGAAATTTTTTCTTTTTAATATAGTTGCCCCCCAAAAAGAGACTTCTAGTAGCTCTTTGTGGATAGAAAGTTGCAAGGCCTGAAGAATTAGTTCTTTTCAAAGAATTTTTATGTGATGAGTGAAAATATCAATGAAAGAAATTAATACAGTCGACCTCAAAAAGTAAGATGGCGTTACTCTGGACACTTTATATATACCTAGGTAACCACCTTACAGCAAACTGTTACTTTGCTGCAAAAGGATAAAGAATATCTCAATCGCCAAAACATGGAGCTTAGTGTTCGCTGTGCCCATGAAGAGGATCGCCTTGAAAGACTTCAAACTCAACTTGAAGAAACCAAAAAGGCGAGAGAAGAGATGTATGAAAAATATGTAACATCCAGGCAAGACTTACGTTATTTTCCACGTAAATATATTAACACCATCTTCTTTGAGGAAACTCTTGGCTTTGGGGAAGATTAAGGTGATTTTATTAAGGTCTACAGAACAATATTAAGATAATACTTAATTTTGTTTCCCTTTAAGGTATTCTTTTCTGGTTGATTTTTAAAAAGACATTGTGGTTTTTCCAACCACACCAAAAGCCTGTTTCTTTTAGAGAGAAACATATATACTATACCTGTTTTTTTCTTGTGACATAATATTTTTAATTCCCTGCTGTTAAAATCTCTATAAGTATTTTTTGAAAGAAAGTATATGTAAGTATCTCTGTAGAATTACCTTTTTGAAGATAATCTGAGTATGCTGATGATTTCCTGACTGTGTGAAATAAAAAAGAATGAGGAGGCAGTATTGCATACTGCTTTTAAGTATAGGCCTCGAAACAGACTCCCCACATTTCAATCCTGCCTTCTCTCTTCTGCAGGATGTATATAAGCTACTACAGATCCTTTATACTAATAGCTGTTATAATCCTCAGATTATTTATTTTTATCAGTACATCAAAAACCAGAACAGTCTAAATTTTACCTTTTAACAGTTCACACATTCTTATCTTTTTCCCTAACCTGTAGTATTTTTTCCTACTCTCTGTAATTTTGACTTTGTTGAAAGATTACAATGTGGCCATAGTTGTCGTGCTTGAAAGGAAAGGTTTTGTAAAGAGCTAGTTAAAGTCATTTTGTTTTTATGTATTTGTTGTATTATTCCTCTCTCAAGGTGTACAATGCCAGATTATTAATTTCTAATTAGGGACATTCATATAGAAAATGTATCGGTTTTCATGTCTCAGCTATATGCATTAAAAACTATAAGTAAAGTACTTTTGGAGATGAATAATTATCCAATAAGAATCACTAACATTTTGTATAGTAATTAAGCCTTTGGGGCAATATGTTTAATAGGTTGAGATCTTAGAAGATACTGGTTTGGAACAGTATTTTTAGGAATTGTAAAACTGTATACTTAACAGTTACGTTTTTTAAGTAACACAGTATTAATATATAATATATACTTATTGTAAAGCATTAAAATCGTCTATGGAGGGCAAAAGCATATTTGTTTTAAAAAAAATTATGGATATTCTTTTTGACTCCTTGCAGAGACCGTTATAAAACAGAATATGAAAATAAACTACATGAGGAACTAGAAAAAATCAGATTGAAAACTAATCAAGAAATTGATCAACTTCGAAGTGCCTCTAGGGAAATGTATGAACGTGAAAACAGGTAAAAAAAAAAAAAAAGATGCTGTGTGGGATTTTATTACTCTTTGTTTGGAGGTTATAGTTTTATTGAAATTAAATGCTATTTCTCTCAAATAATGTCTTTTTAAATACATTGAAGAAAACTTGTCATAAATATAATGAGAACATCAAAGTTCTAAAGTCTTTGATAGCTGGCTTAGAACAGGATTTACCAGACCTAGGCCTTTTTGCTCTGGTATTCCCGTTATCTCATTTTTACCCTGGAAACTTTTCTTTTTGCTGTTACCTCAGTTTCAATTGAGGACAGAAAAGAAAATTAGAGGGTCCCAAGAGATACCAGTAGTTCTTCCTGTAATATGCCAACGATTTCTCCTGGAAACTTTTAAAACTAGAATAGTAATATGAAATATTACATTTGCCTCATTTAGCTGCTGCTCATAAAAAATGTCATATTAGATAATCCTAAAGAAATATCATTTTTATCCATGTAGTTACTTTTATATCAGTACATATTAGGTTCCCCTATTTAGTGATTGGCAGTATTAGGAGAAAATAAGAGCTACTTATTTCAATGGCAGTTATTTTTATATACCATTGTTGTTTGGCTTTTGAAAGTTTATATTTTAATGCAAAAATTATTTTGAAATTGACTTGTCATACTAGTTTATCAGCACTGATTTGAGTATATGGTATTTTAATTTTTTCAACATGACTTTAAATCAGACTTAATCTATAATTAGTATAGTAACATGTCATTTCTGGTAGGAGTATAGTAGCAGAAAATTTGGGATGTCTACTCCTCAATTTCAGAGGAAAAAGCTACTCTATTAATACAATATTTATAAGTTGGCCTCTACTATAAAAACTAAATATGTAGAATTATCTTTTGGTAATAAATTGGAAAAGATATTTTTAAAATTACTGTTAAATTATTATGTTAATACAGCACATTGGAAAATATTTTTGGTATAATGCCTCTGAGTGGTATGATTTGTTCTTGGGTTTCTTTTGTGAAAATGTTCAGTGATAAGGAAGTAGATATGCAATTTATGACAAAACTTTTTGAGAATATTTGCTTGGTATGACTTGGTACTTATGAAGTAAATGAAAAATTAAATCATTGTTTTCCTCATAAATTTAGCATGCATACGAAGTCTAGATAGAAGTGTATACCCAATAAAATTAATACAGATGTTAGGCACTGAACAAAAAAAATCATTCACATGTGCATTTCACAAATATTTAGTGATTATATTCTATTTTTTTTGTTCTTATTTAAGCTACAAAATAATTAGGTTATAATCCAGGATTATATTTACAATGAAAATGGCAAAGAATTTATAATATAACAATTCTAAGTGATCATTCAGTGCAGTCTTATTGGTAGACAAACTAAATATATGATTTGGGCACCAGCAAAGCAGAGACAGAAAATATATGTTTTTTGAAAAAATTTTTGACATATTAACAAAGAAAAAACATTTTCATCTTGGGAAAAATAACGCTTCTGAGTTTCTTTACACTTCATTTATATTTTAGTATTGAATTTTGAATTACTAGTGGGAGCACTGTAATCTTTTCTGTGAATAAGGCACCTGAAGTTCTTAAGCTAGCCTTCATATCCCGAATTCTGAGAAAATATTTTTCAATGTAGCTCAAAGAAATGTTGAACCACTATTTAAATAGCATTTTTTTTAGTTTAGTTACTATGTTATGATTGTTCTCTTTTTTTGACTATGTACATATTTGCATATAGTTATATATAAAATAACAGATGCTCAGAAAAACTTTTTAAATGTTCATTTGATAAATAATTATAAATTAAATACTATTTACCCATGATCCACATCAAGAAATAGAACAATGCAGAACCACAAAATGTGCTTTAAGACCCTCCTTGTTTAATTCCTTCCTTCCATAAGGGTAACTACTATTCTGACTTTTATGCTAATAATTTCCTTGCTTTTCCTTATATTTTTATTATCTGTGTTAGCAATAACTAAGCATCTGTGCACAATTTAGTTTAGTTTTTCTTATTATATTAGTATTATATAAATGGACTCATGTCATATATATTTTTTTGTGGCTTCTTCACTTAACACTATGGTTGTAAAATTTACATGCTGTTGCACCTAGTGGTCCCTTCATGTTCGTAACAAAATTATGGCGGCTTTTTGAATGTGTATGCTTAGGGTCATTAGGAGATTAGAGAGATTAGAGAGAGGTGCTCGCAGAGAGATTAAAGAATTCCAAAGACATTCTTCATCTTTCGCAAAATATTTTTGTTCCCAGCCCTATGTTAAGAAAGAAGGATCCTAAACCTTATGATCACTTGCTCTTAGGCTTTAAAATGCAGACAAAGAGGTATACACCTTTGATATGCTAAGTTTATGTTAGAAAATTTTACATTTGCGCTCTCATGTAATTCTCAACAAATTGACATATTTAGCAAACATTTATTGAGACCTAGCACATGCCGGCTACATGGTAGGTGCCATAGATGTTATGCGGACCTTTGCCTTCACAAAACTGGTAGTCTAATGAAGGATAAAAACAAATAGAGAAACAATTTTCATAAGTATGGTGATAATGGAGAAGATGACAGGATACAAAAGATGAGACCAGCTGTATATCTAACCCATCCTTGGGAGGAATCAGGGAAGACACATGAATGAAGAAATACTCATCCTGGCACCTTGTGATGACTAAGAGTAAAACTACAAGTTAAGGGAGGGAAGGGAATTGGAGAAATGTGTAGCATATATAAAAACCTATAAAAACAGCCAAGAGAGCCATTTTTGCATGCAGGAAAGCTGAAAGCAGATTTCGTTGTCCTCTCCCCAGTGCTTTTCTGGCCACATATCCACCTAACCAACCATTTCCTGGGATTGGGGCTGCCCTGGATCCCTCAGGCAGCCACAGGACCCAGAATTGATCCCATGGATAGTGAGACTACAGTAGGCAGCTGCCACCAGGTGGTGCCAAACTGCAGCCTGAACCTGGATGGATTTGAATTGCACAAGGACACCTAACCAGCTAGTTGCACAGGCTTGCCTTTATCATTTTAACCTCACAGTAATCCAGCCTTTTATTTTATGTGACTGAATCTTTTTGAATCATAGTTTCTTCATTGTGGCAGGATTTAACTGAGGTTAGAGCTTTTGTCCTATTAGTCTTCCATGAGATAAAAATAAATTATAAGTCATTTCTTTTGAAATCTTAGAACTTAAAATGGTTAAGGAAAGGATTTTAGGATTTCTTGTTATAAAACATGAAGTTCAGAACAAGTTTACACATTTAGGATTTTTTTGTGTCTGAGTAAATTAATCTTTTGCTTTGGACTTTGTATCATTTTGTTAACTATTTGTATTTTATCAAGGTATGTGCTATTACAATATGAGGATATGAGTTAAAATGGATGAAGAATTAATATTATACTTACATTTGCATGTTTACACTTAGTCTCCTTACCTCTCCCCCAATAAACATTTTTAGAAGAAAGTGAAATGCTAAGATGAGAAAAATAAGTTTTCCCTTTAGTTTACTTCCTGTACATTGGAGGATATCAAGAGAGTGCTTTTTATTTTCTCTTCTTGAATATGGAAAAGACAGGTGAAATTCATGCCATCCAATCTCGGTATCTGTCCCTGCAGTCATTCTAGTAGTTTTTGAAGTTAAGGAATTGAGAGAGGGTGAAAAGGGTAGAAGAGATAAAGACTTAAGAAAAAGCAGAGATAAGCAAAGAAAGAACTTGGGTATTTAGATACATCAAAAATACTATAGTTGGAATGAAAATGTGTATGTATGCTTTGGCCTAATCTGTGAGTTAGGCTTCTTGTCTTTTTCTGTACTTTGTAGTTACTTTATAATGCTACTTTGCAGTTGTGAGAAATAATGAGTGAAACTCACTCTAGTGGTGATTTATTATATAAAGAACTTGGTAGGTATTATGTGACTGAAATGTTATGGACCCTCTTACACATTTGGAAGTAAGACATTATTCCATGAACAGGAGTAGATTATGAAAAAGATTTGAATCAAAAGACTGAACTTAAATCCTGGCTCTACCAATTATTAGCCAGGTGGATAAGTCACCTATTATCCCTGAAGTTTAATTTCCTCTTTTTAAAAATGAGCTAGTGCAGCCAGGTACAGTGGCTCACGCCTGTAATCCTAGCACTCTGGGACGCCTGGGCGGGAGGCTTGCTTGAGCTCAAGAGTTCAAGACCAGCCTGAGCAAGAGTGAGATCCTGTGTCTTCTAAAAGTTAAAATTAGCCAGGCATAGTGGCGTGTGCCTGTAGTTCTAGCTACTCTTCTCGGGAGGCTGAGGCAGAAGGATAGCTTGAGCTCAGGAGTTTGAGATTGCTGTGAGCTAGGCTGACGCCACAACACTCTAGCCCCAGCAATAGAGTGAGACTCTGTCTCAAAAAAAAAAAAAATTAAAAATGAGCTAGCTAATGAATGATAATACCTCACAAGGTAGCCTGTGAGGTCTAAATGAGATAATATTTGTGAAAAGTATATTATGAATTATAAAGTTATATATAATGTAGTTATTTGGATACCTTGTGCTTACGTGTAATACTTAAATGAAAATTCATTTATCCATTGTGTTGACCATTTAAATAAAATGAACATTATATAAAAGTCAACTGCTAACATTTATCAGTTGTTTATCAATTATTTATCATTATCATAAGGCACTATTATATATAGTTATTCTTAAATCATTTTCTCCATAGCATTTAATTATTTTTCTTAAATGACATGAGGTAGACATAGAGGGTATAAATGCCTTTTGTTTCTGTCTAAATTTCTACATAAAATGGCTAATTTATTTGTTTCCTAATTAATACTGTGAGAAAATTAAGGGCAATAAATTCAGCTGATTAATTGAGTTTTTCAGAAAATAAAATTACCTTTATCTAAGGTAGTCTTGTTATTATAAGCATAGAACTATTCTGACTGTTACTATAAAAAGGATAAGGATAGAGGCATTCATTATGCTCTTGATGCTGTACAGAATCCGGAAATCTAGATTGCCTTATAGTTGTTTGAAAAGGGGTAGGCAGTAGAGAAAAGGAGATGGAAAAGATGCTTTTAAGTGTAACAATTAGTATTACTTTAGTGATTTTATTTCCCACCATATCAGTAAAAACCATCTTGGCCACAATTTATTATCTTCCAAAAGTACTCAAGTAGGAACTTTAATGATATAAACTTAAAATTTCTGTAGACTCTTGAAGTGATAATAACTTTGAATCTTGAATCTAAGTTTATTTACAAAGGTTAGTTGAGTGTACGTAATGCATTACAATAGATGAAGTGCAACTAGTTTACAGAGGTTCCATTCATCATTTTAAAAGTGTATGTCCTCGTTAGTGCTTGAGCAAACACACAGACCTCTTTTGTTCATATCTTACTAGATAATCTGTAGTTTTAAGTTCTTTTATGGAAAAACTCAAGAATATTCTACTTTGTCTTTTTAGTTAGATTATTCTGAAAGTATATGGCTTTGCAGATAACTTTTTCAGTATCAACTTCTCAAATAATTATAAATGAATTTTTATTATCAGTTATCTTTTATTATTAACTATATTCTTTATACCTATAGGTGTTTACCACATATGTTCACTGCACTGTATAGTTTATTTGGAGAGGCGGAGGCTGGTAAAGTAGGATTGGGCCAAATTTTTACAGGCTTTGTTGTCAGTGGAGAATTTCTGGAGGTTTTATAATAGGTGAGTGATGTAATTTACTCAGTTTTTGTAAATGTGGTTGTAATGTAGAGTAGATTATAGTTGAAGAGGGCCTAGAGGCAGGGAGATTAGTTAGGAGGCTATTGCAAAGTTTAGGTGAAGATGAGAAGTGGAAAGAAAAAATAACAGGTGAATTTAAAGAATATTAAGGTAGTAGAATTGCTAAGACCTAGTGATTGACAGGAAGTGAACATCAAGAATGACTTTACCTTTTCTCCAGTTGTCTAAAAGTGGTAGGTGATAAACCATGGCCATTAACTACAGTTGCAGACAAGATTTAGAAAGGAAGATAACAGTTAATTCTTGATCTTTTACGGATGTAGCGTCCCTGATGAAGCCCAAAAGTGCTTGCCTAAGATCACATAGTTTACTACTAGAGATGTTTCTCTGCTCTGCACCAGATATGACTCCCCTCAGCCCTCCAGCAGTCTTCTCTGTCTTCCCCAGGATGCTATGACAAATTTTCTTTCTATGCAGTTAAAAAAAAATGGGAAATGAGGCCGGGCGCGGTGGCTCATGCCTGTAATCCTAGCACTCTGGGAGGCCGAGGTGAGTGGATAGCTCAAGGTCAGGAGTTCGAAACCAGCCTGAGCAAGAGCGAGACCCCGTCTCTACTATAAATAGAAAGAAATTAATTGGACAACTAAAAATATATAGAAAAAATTAGCCGGGCATGGTGGCGCATGCCTGTAGTCCCAGCT
>CAUYRT010012908.1:0-41538 GCA_963574885.1 Lepilemur ruficaudatus | reverse complement strand
TCTTGTGATACTTCACTTAGTAGAATGGGCTCCAGCTCTATCCAGGATAATACAAGAGGTGCTAGATCACCATTGTTTTATGTGTCTGAGTAGAACTCCATGCTATACATATACCACATTTTATTAATCCACTCACATATTGATGTGCACTTGGGTTATTTCCACATATTTGCAATTGTGAATTGTGCTGCTATAAACATTAAACTTTTATCATTAGACTTCTGACTCAAAATGCTGTTATTAAGAGCATAGGGCAGACCTATGCTCTAAAACCACGGGAAAACAGTAAGGTACAATTTTAGATTGGAAAAGAATATTTCATTTTAGACAGGGTATACTAAAATGAGAATCATCTTTCGATATTTTTGGAAAAATTTACTAAATACATGAAATACAACAAAAAACACCATAAATTTACCATCTGGAAATTTATTGTTAACCAACTCTCATGATTTAATGTCTATGGCCTTCCAAAAATCTATATGTTGGAATTCTAACCCCACAATGTAATGGACTCAGGAGATAGACCTTAGGGAAGTAATTAGGTCATGAGAGTAGAGCCCACATGAATGGGATTAGTGCCTTTATTAAAGAAACTCCAAAGAGCTAGCTCAATCTCTCTGTCTGCCATGGGAGGAAAGAACCAGAGATGGCAGTCTGCAACCTGAAACAGGGTCCTCACAAGAACACCACCATGGGGGCACCCTAATTTCATACTTCCAGCCTACAGAACTATGAGAAATAAACATCTGTCATTTAAAAGCCACACAATCTATAGTATTTTGTTATAACATCCCGACTGACTAAGAAATCCATCTTTCATAAACATCTACTGTATTAAAAAAAATCCAGGTCTTTCTGAATATAGGAAATTGAAATTATTTCAAGTATTTAACATAGCCAACCTTGGGATTTATACCTCTGAGAAGTTAGATTCCACTTGGGACTGAAATATATCATACTTTCCAAATACTGGTATTAGCTGTTTGCCATTAGAAACTGGAAATATTAATGAGAAGCCTGGAACACTGTGTTGAGGAATAGAAGATTCATTGTCCATGTAGGGAGGTGCCCAAACGGGCTTGGCTAGAGGCACTAATTTATGGAAGACGCCAGTACGACAAGATAGCTAGACTTGAAATGCCAAAGCAGACATTTAAGTTCTCCTCAGACAACTCTGATGTGTTTGGGTTTTATCCCTGTAACGTGGAGCAAAAAAAAAAAAAAAAGATCTAAATTCTGCCAGGATTCTATCTATAGATGTTTGTTTGTCTGGAAGAGAAAAAATAGTTAACAATGCTGTAGCCTCAATCACCAACAGTTACTGGGACACTGTGTGAGAGTAATGGTGAACAAGCAAAGTCATTTCTAGAAATCAATTCACAGCCTGAAAAATAAAACTGTTTCCTTTTCTCCCTTCACATCCATCTAATTCTCTTGTCCAGTAAACCGTAAGAGCAGGTGTCAGCAGAAGGTTTTGTAAAGACCAGATAGTAAATATTTTAAGTTTTGTGGGCCATATGGTCTCTGTTTCAACTACTTAACTTCACATTTATAGTGTGAAAGCAGCCATATGTATACATAAACAAGCGAAAATGAGTGTGTTCCAACACTTTATTTACAACAGCAAATAGTAGGCTCAATTTGGCCCGTGGGCCATAGTTTGGCAGACCCCAGATCTAGGTTTTAGGTGGCAAATCTTTGAATATCTGTATGGCAGGAATATCTTATGAAATGCCAATTTGTTTGTCTTCTATATAGTTCTATTTCTCCCTTTTTTAGAGTATATACCAAGGAGCTATTTTTCTTTTTCCAATCTAAATTAAGTAGAAATAGAGATTCAAATAAAACTGCAAGTGTAAGCTGCACACAATTCCCTAAAAACTGCACACAGATCTCTTTTTGTTTTCCTTTCAAGAGAATAGAAGAAGTTGGCTCTTGGAGATGAGTAAGGGGACACAAACGGCGTTTAAATGGGAGAACAGTCTAAATGAACAAGGCATGTTCAAGTACAATGAGCAAGATGTTTCCTTTATAGATTATCAAGATTTCTCATAAAAGATTGTTCTTAATAACTACTCCTACCATATGGAAGAAACAAATGAATAAATGAATGAATCAGTCAATCAATCTCTGTTTGGACATTCAATTGAGAAATCAATGCCTGCAGATATGGAGCCCAGATTTATACTACCATCATAGTACAGGAATATCCAAACCAATAAATAAACCTCAAAATAAATATTTGGGACACTTAGAAAGATGTAAAATACTGGATAAGAAAAATTCAGAGGCTAATGACCTCCTACAGAAAGAAAACATGGTGGTTGAAGATGAAATGACAAAATAAAAACCTACAAAAGAATAATTTAAATGAGGTAGTCATAGCAGATAAATTAGTGCAGGTTATAGGGGCAAGAAAGTTTGAGAATTAAAAAAAATCTAGAAAATCTATAAATTATAAAGAAAAGAAACAAATGAACGGACTCTAGGAAAAAATAACAGATTTGAACAAAAATGAAATTATGGAAATAAATTTTGATAGATAATGTGTGTGTCAACAGGGCTAAGTACCCTAAGATATGGTTAAACACCAAGCTAGATGTTGCTGTGAAGGTATTATTACATGAGATTAATATTTAAATAGGTAGAGTTTGAGTGAACAAATTACCTTTCATAATGTGGTAGGCCTCATCCAGTCTGTTGAAGCCTTTTAATGAAAAAGGCTGAACTCCTTTGAGGATGTTATAATTCTGGCTCAAGACTGTTTTTGAACTTCAGCTGATACATCAACTCTTTCCTGGGTCTCCAGCCTGCTGGCCTGCTTGGCGGATTTCAGACTTGCCAGTCCCCGTAGTCATATGAGCCAATCCCTTAAAATAAATTAGTCTCTCTCTCTATCTCTCTCTTCCTCTCTGTCTCTGTCTCTCTCTCCCCCCTCCACACACACTCACACACATTTACTTATCCTACAGTTTCTGTTTCTCCATAGAACCTTAACCAATATGTAAATCATGTATCTTTTATAATTAAAAAATGAAAAGATTTGTAGTGTGTTGACTCAGAACACTGCAAGTTATGTGAATGATCTAATTCATGAAATTTGTGAACATTACTTTATTTGGTAAAAGAGTTTTTGTAGATGTAATTAAATAAATAATCTTAAAATGAAGAGATCACTCTGAGTTATTCAGGTTGGCCCTCATACAACGACAAAAGGCCTTATAAGAATGAGGCGGAGGAAGATTCGGCAGGCGGCAGAAAAGAAGATGCTGTGAAAGACAAAGGCAGAAACTGGAGTGATATGACTGTGAATTAAGGGATGGCGGCCACCAGCAGAAGCTAGAAGAGACATGAAATAGGTTCTTCCCTAGAGATTTTGTGGAAGACACACTGTAACAAGATACCTGGACTATATATGCCATACCAGATATTTTAATTCTCCTTGAATGCTACTGGATTTGGATTTTACATGGCTTCTGCTGGGAATGGGGTCTTGTCCACACTTAGATTTTAGACTTCAGACCTCTAGCACTACGAAAGAAGAAATTACTGTTTTTTAAGTCACCAATTTTGTGGTAATTTGATATAGCAGCCCAAGGAAACTAATGCAAGTTTAAATAGCAGATATGGCAATTTGTTTATCAGGAATTCTAAAAGTGGAGAATATTTTAAAAAATCAATAATCATGAAAATTCTTCCTGAGAATTGTCCAGGTTGATGACAGACAAGTTGAAGAAGGACAAGTTCTGAAAAAAAAACATTAATCCATGTCTGAATTTATGGTAGAAAAAAAGGAAATCACCAAAAAAAAAAAAAAAGAAAAGAAAAAAATATCTGAAGAATAATAGTAACTATAATATAGCAAAACACTTTTAAATAAATAGTGGGCCAAAGAAGAAATTACAGGGAATGTTAAAAAGTATATTTTGAACTGAATTATATAGAAAATACATCAAAATTGTGGGACACATCTAAGCAGTGCTTAGTGGAAACTTTACATCTTTAAAAGTCTATACTAGACATGAAGAAAAATCTACAATCAATGGTATAAATTTCCAAATTAGAATGCTAAAAAAAGAAGAGCAAAATGAACACAATGTAAATAGAAAGAAGGAAATAGTAAAGATTCAGAATGAAAAATCAGTGACATAAATTAAACAGAATAGAAAATTAGGAAATTGAAAGGCTGGTTCTTTGCAAAGCTTGGCAGCATTGATAATCTCAAAGTGATCAAGAAAACAGAGACCACACATTGCCAATGCAAGCCATGAAAGAAGAAATACCTCCACAGATTCTATAGACAAGAAAAAATGTTAGAACAATGCTATGGATAGCATTATGACAAATTAAACAGTTTAGATGAAACAGATTAATTTCTTTTAAATGGTAACTAACCAAAATTAGCATGTGATGAATAAAAATCTGTACAGCTTTATATCTATAAAATTGAATTTATTCCCAAAGTCTTCCCACAAAAACAAAAACAAAAACAAAAACTGAATGAGTTTGTTGGTAAATCTAATTTAAATCAATTATTTAAGGAAGGAAATGACACCAATTGTGCTTTCACAGAATGGAGGAAGATGGAAATGTTTCCAAATTGTTTTAAAAGGATAGCATAATCTTTATAAAATACTTGGCCAAAAGTTGACAAAAAATATGGAATAACTCACAAACACAAAGCATAACAAAATAGAATCTGGTTTGTAAATGAGTAATATCTAATGACTATCTGAATCAATTTGGGTTGCTATAAAAAGTTACCGTACGATGGGTGGCTTATACAACAGACCTTTATTTCTTATAGTTCTAGAGGCTGAATTCTCCCATCAGGACACCAGCAAATTGGGTTCTTGGTGAAGGCCCTCTTCCTGGTCTGAAGATGGCCAGAAATCTCTTTCTAGCCACATAGGGTGGAAAGTAAGAGAGCTCTGGTGTCTTCATCTTCTTATAAGGGCACTGAATATCATTAATGAGGACTCTACCCTCACGATTGAATCACCTTCCAAAAGGCCCACCTCTAAATAACACCACATTTGTGATCTAGGCTTCAACACCTGAAATTTTGTGAGGCACATTCCAGCCACACCTTTGACAAATAAAGGTAGGTGTTATATATTTCAGAAATACAAGGATGGTTTAACATTTGACAATAAATCAACGTAATTCACCATGTTAACAGAATAAAGGAGAAAAATATATAATCAAAAATCAATAGTCAATTTAGGCTAAAACTCCCACCAAATTAGCAATAGCAGAGGTTGTTCTCTATTTGATAAAGAACATCTACAAAAGATGTGGGAGAGAGAATGAGTGAGAGAGAGGAGGGAAAGAGAAGAAAATAAAGAAAAAACAATGCTACAACTATCATACATAATTGTAAAATATTGAAAGTTTTCCCCCAGAATTAAGAATAAACAAGTATGTCTACTTTAATCAATTCTATTCCACATTGTACTAAATACAATAACCAGGGAATTAAAAAATGAATAAAAAGGTATAGACATTAGAAAGAAAGAAAGAAAACTGTCCCTATTCCCAGATGACATGATTTTTACAGAGACAGTTTTAAAGATTCTACAAAAAATAGACATAATAAGTAAATTTAGCAAAGTTATTGGATTGCATAAAAATTAATTGCATTTTTATATACAGTTAGTAAACAAATAAAAAATGTGATATAAAAGTAGACTTTTATTTAAAATACTATCTGTTTCAGTGCTACCTGGCCCTTTGCTGGAATTGCTGTTGGACGCAGTATCCCTTCCTTTTTTTTCAGGTATGGGATGTAAAAACACATGATAAGAAAGCCAGTACTCACCAGGAATTTAAATGTTTATTGCTCACTCAGGCATGTGCAAAGCAAGGTCATTCCCTGGTTCACCAGCAAAAGGGCTCCCTGATGTCAGATGGAGGGAGATGGAGATAGTGTGAAGCCTGCAGTAAAAATATATATATAAGGCTTTACTGGTCCCCACACAGTGAGTGCAGCTGAGCATTTAACGATTGTTAACCTAGCAAGTGTTTAACAGTTCAGCCATATGTCATTTTGCTGAGCATGACTTAATTCTATTTATCTATAACATCGAAAATGTAAAATAGTTAGGAATAAATTTAAGAAAGTATAGGTAATACTGGTACACTGAAATCTATTTTAAAATACCTAAATGAGAAAAGAACGTATGCTCGTGAATTGAAAGACTAAATTGCGAAGATTTCAGTTCTTCTAAAATCTTCTGTAGATTAAATGGAAACCTATTATAATTTCAGTGGTTTTTTTTAAGAAACTGATAGATTATAAAACATATGTGAAAATGCAAATGACCTTGATTATCTAATGCAATTTTGAAAAAGTTTGGAGTACCAGTACCTGATTATAACGTGATAATAATCCACCAGCATGGTACTTGCATAAAGATACGCCAATGGTCCACTGGCATAGAATATAGAAGTCAACTCAGACATATTTTTTAAACTGTGATAAAATCAAAGAGAATTCTGTTGGTAAACCAGTATTATTGAAACAGATAAATTTGTTCAGAAATTTTCCTTGATATTGCTTGAACTTAATGTTATGTGATTTATCTATATTTATATGCAAGACAGTGTATAGTTTGAAAATCTTCAAATATTGCAAAAACACATTAAAATCATTTTATATTTTTTCAACTCCTTGCCAGTTTGATGCTAACTTGATTTCTTTTGCTTCTTATCTTGTGATTTAAAGTGATTATTTTATTTTAAATCTAAACATTTAAAAAAATCGTTTCAGGGCTACAGCTTGGTGAAATGTCTGAAACTTTTTAAAGGAAAAGCTTTTTCACAATATCTGGTGATAAATTTATTGCTGTAGGAAAGTTTGACTCCTTTTACTTAGATTTATGTAAGTACTTTTAATCTCTATATGCCAGTTGGAAGAGAAGCTCTTTTAAATTTAAGAGACTTTATAATTGCAATCACTTTTTTTCAAGAAATAATCAAAGATATACCAACTTGTTTAGAAAACACTTTGTATATACAATAGAGGATCTCGTTAAACTTTTAAAAATCCTAGGCAATATTACAGGAGTTTATAAATGGGTTCTTCCCTATTTGTGTGCTGTTTTCTCTAATGCATTTCCTGTCATATTGTGGATTGAGCTACGGCTAACTTTAGGTATATTGTCACCTTACCTTATATTGTTGCTGTCTCATCTGTGTACGTTTTGTGTACATAGATGAGTATTAAATTCTATAATATTATTTCAAGAACAAGAAGAAAATTGATTACTTTGAACCCATTTTAAGATTTTAAGGAGACATAAAGCTACAGACAAGCAAGGAATCTTCCTTCTCATTTCATTTGCATTGCCATTTCAACAGTTATTTACGCTCATTTATAAAATTGTTATAAAAACAGAGCTCTAATTATTCAATATCAGTGTTTGCTTGTTTGCATTTGATATTTTATAGCGCATACAAATGATAAATTCTATGTCCAATTAATCTCCAAATGTTTAAAAATGTCTTCCACAGATGCAAAAGAACCACCAGAGCTATCAACAGAACATAATAAAAGGTTAAGTTCCTTCCTTTTGTAAGGGGATGCTTGTTATTAATTACAAAATTGGGGAAAAGACTAACAAAATCAAATAAAACACACAAGAAAAAAACATTGAGAATTCTATCAATGTTTTGGGAAAATATGAAAATAAATTCCAGGTGTCTGGAGATATGACATATAAATAATCTATAGTCCATTTACCTTAAGACAAACAAATAATACATAAAGATAATCAGATTTTTTTTTTCCTCCACTACTCAGAATGCTGCCATCTACTACCTGATTGAAACCAGGTGACCATAAAAACTAACTTTTCAATGTTGCTATTTGAAACAAGAACAAACAGAAACAAACTAGATGTGCAACTAGAAATATGGAATTGCAATTGCAATTTATTGAGTTATATAAAATTGAAGGAGAATCTGGTTAGTTACAAAAAGAACTTGGGAAGGTTTATGTTGAGATTGTTATTAGAAATCCCAATAGAGATTCCAGGAAATGCTTTGAAAAAAAAAACTCTAGAATTTAAGGGAAAAGTTTAGCAGAGACATAAAGTGAGAAATTGTTCATTTAAAGATGGTGTTTAAATCCTTGAGAATGGGTGAAATGAATACATAAGCAGGTAAGTGCTAGGACTGTACCCTGAGATACTCCAATACACAGAGCTCGTGGATAAGAGGACAACCTTGCAATGGAAACTAGGAGAGACCAGCAAGGTAGCAGGAACAGAATATCTTGTCCTGGAAATTAGAAAAAAAACATATGGTTCCAGGAAGGAAAGACTGATAATCAAATCATCAAATACTGCTCACAGGTGAAATTGTATGAGGAGTGAAAATTTACCATTGGACGAATTGTTTTCAGGTGACTGTTACTCTTGACAAAATCACTTTCACCAGGTACAAGTGGTTCTTTAGAGTGGTTACAGAGAGAAGAGGAAGAGAAGAAAAATAATCATGGATTCCTCTTTCAAATATTTTGTTGTGAAGAAATTCAGAAAAATGGCTCAAAACCTAGAGAGGACTCAAGTGTTGATTTTTTTTAAAGGTAGATAAATTATAGCTTATTTGTATTCTGATACAATTGGTCTATTAAATCCATAACAATTAATGATGCTGTATATAATGAAAATTAATTGCTCATACATGCAGTTTTTATCAAATTTCTGTAAGATAATCATTGGCAAATTTTAACAAAATGATTATAGTATTATTTTATGAGCAAAGTCTTGAAGATTTTCAAGATCGATAAAGGTTACAACATTGTCCTATTCAAAATAAAAAGTACCTTAAAATGGTACAAAATGGACAAGTGATATACAGGAAGTCTTCACTCAGCGTCATCCATAGGTTCTTGGAAACTGCAACCTTAAGTGACAGCAGGTCCTGGAATAAAATTATTTCCTTCAATGTTGTTTTGTTTATAATATTGACAAAGAAAAAAAATGATTTCATTATGTTTTTTAGTACTTTTTGTAAGGACCTACCAATGACATTAAGTGAAGACTTAACTGTCATTAAGTGAATAAAAATAATGTACCAGTGGATTAGAAAATCTAAAAATAAATACCTGTGTGTGTATGTGTATGTCTGTGCATGTGTGTGCGTATGTGTGTGAGAGAGACTAAAGAATATGGCAGAGGTGTCAATAGTAATTAATACCAAAACGGTTGCTACTAATAAATGTAGTCTGCACAATAGGATATCTAATTAAATATAAGCCAAATTAAATCATTCTTATATAATAGATATTTGAAAAAAAAATCGTAATATTAAAATTATTTTCCAGATTTTAAATTTTGGCACAAATGATGTGTGAAAAATTATATTACTTTGATTCACATTTTCCTGTTTATTAGGCAAGTTTTGTGTCTTGTAATGATTATATGTTTTAAAAGATTTGTATGAATTTCATTGTCAGTTATATGGAACACAAATGCCATTTTTTTTACAATATGTATCTTATCTTTTCACTTTCTTTAAACTCTTACAGAACTTATTAAATTTAATATGGTCATATTATTTAACTTTGTGTTTTATGCTTTTTGTTTTATTTTTAAATAAATTACTTCCCTGATAAATAGCAATTCAGATAATCTTGACTCAAATTCTTAGTGCAAACAGCTTTTATTTAAAGATGGAAAACCACTGAAGGAGTAGTATATTCTGTTGGATACGTAGAGATTAATTCTTTTATCAGTTTGAAGAGTCATTGGTGAGAAGTGAGCATTTGTTTTTCATTAAGACAAAGAAAAATGCTTTCAAAGCTCAGCTCAAGTGGTCTCTGTAGGATTTTCCTGACTACAAACTTCTCTATGTTCCTGTAACACTTGATGTTTCTCTCTTTTTAATTACTTGACATTAAAGTATGTTTTGTTGTTTTCTTATTTACTCTTAGTTTCATACATAAAACTTGAGTTTACATAAAACTCTCACATTAAGAAAATCATGTCAGTTATTTCATTGTTTCCTGATGTATTCAAAGACATAGTTTGTCAAAACATTATTAAACCATTTCTTATGTTTTATTGTTAACATTTAAGTTAGTACATGCTAGTGACTTAACGTGGAATTGCTAATATGTAAGAAAGAGAGGTCATTCACAACTCCCTTCTCTCATTTCAAATGACTACTTGAAAAGAAAACCTTTACATCTAAATATCTCCTTCATGCTATTCTTTCTTTTTCTACCTTCAATAGCTCAGCTATGTTTAAGCCTTCATCAGTTGGTATCACCACAACCAAAATATCTTTGCATTTACTATTGCTCGTTAACAAATTACTGAAATCTAAATGGTTTATAACAACATTTTATTTTATTCATGGTTTTGTAGATCAGAAAATCAGAAGGGCATCACTGGGCATTTTTGGTGTGGAATCACTCATGCATTTGCAGTCAGATGGCTGCATTCATCTGAAAGCTCTATTGAGCTTCCCCAAGGTATTCTCAGCCTTGATGCTTACCTTCCCCAAGATGAGTATCCACAGAGAAAACTAAGGAAAAGCTCTATGGCCTTTTGTGACCTACTATAAGATGTTACTCATTCAGTTGCACACTGTTGCCTTGGTTACCAGTAAGTCACTAAATTCAACCCAGATTCAAAGAGAGAAATTACAGAAACCACCTTTCTGTAAAAGAGATATCGAGGAAGTTGTAAACTGCCACAAGAGAGCTCCAAGATTCTGGACTCTTCCCCTACCTCCCACTGTACACATTGTTAGCAGAATTCTGCTTATAATAAATTATTTTATTGTTTTTCCTTTATTCACATATAGTTTATTAAACATAAAATATTTACTATAGATAAAATCTAAAAATTATTATAAGATAATATAAAACATACAAGGAATATGTCATATAGTGTACAACTGGTGAACTTAACTCCTGGAATTAATAAATCTATACAGTTTGCTAAATTTGCTGCAGAATTTTTTAAAGAAACAAACATGCAATAAACATGCAGGTTTTCAACCATTTTGCTCTTTTTCTTAACAAAGGTATAAATATATTTTCACATTTTACTACATATGTATGTCTATTGATGTGGTTTGTATCATTTTGAAATTTTCATAAATGTTATGACATCATGCAAATTAATTTTGCCTAATTTTGTTTAGGGATTTATCCAAACTGACTCACTTCAGTCTTATGTATATATCCTTCGTATTTTCAAATAATTGTTCTACAACACATATAAATATATATGTGTATGTGTATATCTATTATTTATATCTACTAATAAAATTCTTAGGTAGTAGAGAATGTTTATGATCATTAGTACCAGATTTTGATAAATTATTTTCTAAATTGATGTTCTTATTTACACCCTCATCAGGTATATTATTGTTTCTATTTTTCCACATTTCTACCTGTTATTTTGATATTTTTAAATTTTTCGCCAAATTATGAGGGGTAAAATTGTTAACAGGCTATTTTACTTCATAATTCTCTAATTATAAGAAAGTTTTATATTTTTTTTATAGTCTACTGGTCTTTTAGTTTTTCCTTTTATGAATTATTGTTTTTGTTGTTGCTTTGGTTTTGGGTTTATTTTTGTTTTTGTTTTTGCTAAATGAATCTCAAATGTCTTTTTTGTTCACAATATGTGCCTTGTATTTTCATTTTGTTTAGAACTTATCAATTTTAATGTGGTCGAAGTGACTAATTTAACTTTGTGCTCTGTGCTTTTTGAACCTTGATTAATAAATCATTTACTGCCTGACTTCCTAAAGATATTCCAATCTACTCTTTTATATAAATTAACATTATGCTTCTTTTGTTCTAGTTTTTAACATCTCTAAGTTTTAATTTAATTTAAAATTTTTAAATTAATTTTAATTTATTTTTTTATCTTCTGGAACACACAATTATCAGATCAATCACCTGGCTTTCACCCAAGTATTTTACTTCTATGCTATAAATACTTCTTATTTTGACATAAATTCTATTATTAAATTTAATTTGAAGAAACATTTTGTTCACAGAACAAAGAAAAATATGTAAATAAAATATTTATTTAAGAAGTGTTTCCTTTTCTATTACTACTGATAATGAGAATTATGAAATCAAGATCTTCATATAACCAGACACACATACAAATGTATAAGTGATACAAACTATATATATTATATAATATATTGTATATTATAATTATATATCTTATGTCATATATATATATTGAACACACTATATATATTAAAAATCTGTACCTTTAGATAATTTTATATGGTATTATTGTTTCTATATGTCACAAAATATATGTATGTCAAAACTCAGTGCCATGCAAAAATAAAGCCAATTTCAAGGGCAGAGTTCCTCTGCTACATTGGAAGTAAAGAAAATCTTTCTTCACAAATAAGGTATTTCCTTTAGAGGCTTATGAAAGGTCAAGTGCTATTTGCATAAAAAACGAACTTCAGCATTCTTATTGTGAAATAAATCAACCCATGTAGCTTTTTAATGTGAACTTTGGCTACTTGATATCATCAGTCTGGGGGATGAAAATAATATGCTTGTAATAAGTTAACCTTAAACAATGGCAAAGGATCTGATCACTATACATTATATGTATGGAAACATTACTAGGTATGCCAGGAATATGTACAATTATTATTTCTCAATTAAAATTTAATTTAATTTAATTAAAAAACAAATTTACAAATTTTCAGATAACTTTGTTGTCATTGAATAAGAAGTGATCATTTTGTAAGGCAAACATACTAAGTTACAGAAAGGATAAAGGTCACAGTTAAGTTTATTAGTAGATTTAGAATTCTGGTTTTATCTTCCTAATGGAATGCTTTGTTAACTACATCATGCCACCACTAAGCTGACTAATTAATTTTACACAATTAAAAGTTTATAAGGTTATTTGTTACATTGTTGTTCAAACTTTTAAAGTAAATGTGAATTTTATGAGAGAGAACAGAATGTTGAAGCTTAAATATGTCTGAGGCCAATAGTCCATGATAAGAAATTGGAGAAAATATTTCAAATTAATTGAGATCGACATAATGGAATCACATGCATGCATATAGAATCAATCTGAAGCTAGCACACATAACACCATCTCACAAGCATCCTAATAGAAGACATCACTCTGAGTGAGGATTAATTCTTTTATGTTAAAGTTCCAAATATCGGCAGAAAATAAAATAATTATTTTCTTGGTCCACCATCTCAAATTGTGATTCACAATTTAATTAATCATCAGGATTATTTTATTGTATTTAGATTCTTTTAATAATACATCTGCATTACAATATGTCTTTTTTTTTGTACAGTGATCTTTAAAAATAATTGTAGCATAATGCTAGTTTATAATCAAAGGATGACATAGTACTTATCTGGCAGTTCAACTGATGGCTTTCAGTAGAAAAACAACTACAAGCAAAAGTAATGGGTCAATTTCAATATCTGCCAGGCAGAAATTTTTTAACCAATGGAAAATTTGGGGTTGTAAAACATAAAACATAAGAAAGAACATATATCCCTTATTGTGATTAAATATTGAAGACACTACCATATTACATTGCTACTATCGTAATTTCTAATATATGAATTTCTTTTTCTTAGTATTGGCTTTAGAAATCAGAGACACAATGTTTAATAAGTCCTCAAAATAACTCCCCCTCCCGTATTCTCAGTCTTCAGTCTGTTAAATAATTATGTAGTTTTCGTTGAGCACATATCTACGATTACAGTTTGGAATGTTGCAAAATGTAGCCACGTACATATGTCTAGATGATCTGTCCTTCTTACCTATATAACTATACTGCTGTCATTCTTAACTGCCTATGTGTTCAGCTCTAGCAGAAGACATGGATGCAAGGGCAGACTGTTTTCTCATTTTTGGCCAGTGCTGCAGTTTGCAAAATTGGCACTGTTACTGCCTGTGACACACCAGGTCATCTCAAATCCTGAGCTGAAAAAAGCCACCTCCTCTGTTTGCTGCTCAGCAGGCTGGGGCATGTAATGCTCTTGCTGGTTACAGCTTTGTGGACGTCTTGAAATTCTGTTTGAAAAAAGCTTTGAAAACTTTTCTTTGCTTGCTGATTTATATCCTCACTTGGTTCAAAGGGGTGATTTCTGTCTATGGTGTAGGCAGTCCCTTCTTATCCATAGAATTGTCAATACTCTTCAGTGAATTATTTTGATTGAAACTGTAAGAACTGTAGGAAATACCTGTGTCAGACATCTTGCTCCATATATACACCTGTTTCATCTGTTACAATACAACTTCTTTTATCCTCCTCTCATATTGTTCACTTGTTCTGTACATAGCGTTCAGAAATAAACATTCTTACCTCACTTTTTCAAATAGAAATAAATTTCGGTTGTTGGGATTTTCGTCACCAGTAATGGTTGGATCAGAAAGATTCCTTTGTATGGCAAGAAAGTCATATAACTTCTCTTTACTCAGGTTCTCACTCTGCCAAACGAGAGAAATAATAATGTTTATACTAGATAAATAAGACATTTAAAGTCATAGTGCCAGAATTCTGATTCAATACCATTTCATGTAATATTTCACTCATATTATGGCTTCATAATCTGATTATAGCCATATAGTTATATGTTTGTATGTACTCACTTTAAAAGTGAAAATTTGGATTTACAAATATGACACTCAAAATTATTAATGAGAAATGATTGTTTCCTACATGAGATATCTATTTTTATATAGATCATATTTGAATCATGTATTTAATATGTGATTGGTTTATAAAATAAATTTTGTACAAAGTATTGAAACAAAATTGGCACAAACCTTATATTTTTTTAAAAAATGTATGTTACATTAATGTAGTTAGAAAATTTTGGCACAGTTTATTAAAACATTAGCAAGTATGTAAGATTTATAAATTAGCCTTATTTTAAGCAAACATTATGTATAATTCCCTAGGCCCTTTATATTCATAAATTAAAAAAAATCTCCACATATTCTTTTTTAAGAATGACATGTGGACAATAACAATAAAATGATTTATTTCTAGAAATAGATATAAAATTGCTCTATGGTTGATTTTCAGAGCCTAAGTAATTACCATACAAAGTTTACATGAAGAATATAAGATTTAATAAGTATACTGAGTTTATAGCATATTAAAATCTTTATTCTAGATTTAGGAATAATTTTTCCTTCCCAAAATAAGTATTTTAAACTTAGTTTATAAAGATTATTACAATTTCAGTATTGTTACCCATGAAACAATGTGAAGAAAAGTGAGGATAAAGCAAAGTCAGCAAATGTGATCAAATGCATCCAAGTGTCATGTTCACATTGCCCTTTACTAAGCACTGTGTAGAACAGATCTAGCCGGTGTAGTCTATACTCCTATACTCTCTAATTCACTCTTTCTAGTGCAATCCAAGCATGTAGGAAAATATGAGAATGCAGATATCTAATCAATTGCAAATTAATGGTATTCTTTTTTGAATTCCAAAATATACCATTTGTAGGTCACTGATCTCCTGAGTCATTTTAATTAATTAGACTGATGAATAGTATTGAGAATTGTGCACACTTCAAACAGCTATCTTCACACATTTATTTCTATTTTCAAGATTAGTTTCGAGACAAACTGACCATTGGCCCTATGGTAGAATCTGTGCCTATAAAACAGAGTTTTAACAACTAACCACACTAAGGTGGAATTACACATCTGCCTGATTAGCTGAGGTCAAATAGTGTATCTAATTATCTCCAAGGCATATATGCTCTTAGGAAGCATCTTTTTATGACAAAATCTAACAATATTCTCAGACCTGATAGAAAAGAAGAGCGATGCTAGTTGCATTAAAATTCATTTCCTTCTTGGCTCTTCTAACTTCGCACTGCACCCGGTCAGTATTTCCTGAATAGCTTATTCTAAATTACTGTCTAGTCTTTCTTCTCTAGCACTGAGAAGTAGATCACTGGAGTTAGAGAAACATAGAGGATTAGAACTGGAATGGGCCTTAGAAATTACTTATGTAGCTGCAGAAATATATAAATGATCATCTGAAACAAAAACTTAAAGTACTTCCACAAAGTCATGCAACTGGTTAGAGAGAAGGAGAATAAAACCAAATTGTTTTCCACTTTAAATCACCACCAGAAAATGACACACCATGTGCTCATTCTCTCTCTGCACTTTATTTATTTTTTGTTCAATTTTCCTGACAATTAGAAAATAAATTCTGAAAAGTTTACCTACTTGAAAATGCAAGTTTTAAAACTGATTGATTATTTTAAAGTATTCCCTGTCAAAAAATTTATGAATTTCCATAGAATGGAGAGTTCCCATAGAATTCCCTCTGAGGGGATGGGGAACTACAGCAGATTTTCTAAGGCCTATAAATTTGTGTGCAATATTTTGTGTGCTTGTACATTTTCCTATGGCATATAAATAGAATTGATAAAATTTTCAAAGAGGAAATGACCTAGTGAGCTTAAGATTTACAGCCTTTTCAGTAAAACAAAGCACATATACATATAACAAATAATTGATGGCTACACATAGGTAGAATGATTAATAAAAATTACCTGATTTTTAATAAACATGCATTGACAGATTATATATTTACATCATATTGAAGATCTATTTTTAGTTACCTATTCAATTTTTATGATTATGAGTTTTCTAGTTTTAGAAAAATGTCATCAATCAGAATTTAGAGTACAAATTGTGTAGCTTATTATGCAAATTCTCACCTGATTTGGCCCTTACCAAGTGTTTGTTTCCTGGGGTTGCTGTAATAATTAATTACAAGCTCAGTAGCTTAAAATAACACAAATTTATTCTCTCATAATTCAGGAGGCCAGAAATCCAAAATCATTCTACTTAGCTAAAATCAAAGTGAAAATAGGACTGTGCTCCCTCCAGAGGCTCCAGAGAAGAACCCCATTCTTCGCCTCTTCCACCTTCTGGCAGCTGCCAACATTCCTTCACTTATGGCTGCATCACTCCCATCTCTGCCTCAGTGATTATGTTCTCTTTGCCACTTTTGTGTGGCAAATCTCCCACAGTCTTCCTTTTATCAGGATATGTGTATGGGAACCACCAGATAATTCAGGATAATCTCCTCATACCAAAACACTTATTTTAAATCACGTATGCAAAGACCATTTTTTGTCCATATAATTTAGTATTTATAGGTTCCAAGGACTAGGGTGCACATATCCTTTGTGGGATTATTATGAAGTACACTGTACTAACTACCTTTGTGACTATCTACTTTCTCAGAAAGAGTACTTTACAGCTCAGCCACAGACTGGGATCTGTTGACAGTTCTTAGACATCATCCTCTCTCTCCATTCAGTGCTTTTGCCTGTGTTCTTCCTTCTGCCTTCAGTACTCTTTCTCATGGCTCTTGACTGACTTAGTTCCTTCAGATTATCAGTCTAATTCTGGTTAAAACAAACAAATACTAAAAATACAAAATGACAACAAAAAATACTCTTTGCTCAGGCTGTGTTAGGACTGACCTATGGCTCTTGCTCCCTGTGAATATTCTTATCATCACCCCACATTTCAGGCATTTACTTGTTTTTTAGTCTTCGGAGGTACAAAGAACATAACTTTCATTTTTTAAACCTGAAAATTATCTTATTACCTGGCACATAGTAGGGGATCAATACGCATTTATCGATTGCACTATCGTGTGAATAGAGTTGACTTCATTAGTAGGAATGGTAATTTACTTTAAAATAGTATCCTGCCCCTTGGGAAATAAGCTGAATTTCAATTAGAAAACTGGAATCACTAAGTTATTATAAAATAGGAATTGGATTTTTTTGTTATTACAACAAATCTTAATAGCAAACAACTCCAAAATTGTAATGTGCACTATAGAGTTTAAATATATATTTTTGTCTGGCTCATAGCATTTACTAGCTTAAAAAAAGGTATTAGCTCCTTAATAGATTTAACATGAAATTTGTCATATGCTCTAAAGAGGAATATGTCTTTCATGTATTTTGAAAAGAGGATTTTCTAAACTTTCCTTAACATATGAAAATAAGAACACTCAAAATGCCATTCTAGAGAATTTTATCTTAAAGCAACATAATACAGATTGTGTGTTTATTCAATTCAACTCGTAATCAGTCAAAGGTACTCTGAGCTAAGTATTATGCTGGAAGGGGAAAATACAGAGTACAGTGAGGTGTGCTTCCCGTTTTCAAGGAAATCTTAATAAAAAAGTGAAATAAACTAATTGGCACAATAAGTAAGAGGGTTCGGTAAGTGATATAGAAGCTAAAATATGCTAGCGAAACATATTGTAACAGAAAGGTGTGCATGGGTGTCTGTGCGTGTATACACAGTCGCTTTGATTTTAGCCAAGTAGAACTGATTTTGGACTTCTAGCCTGCAGAATTATGAGAAAATAAAGAGAATAAATTTGTGTTATTTTAAGCTACAGAGTTTGTAATCAATTATTACAGCAACCCCAGGAAATAAACAATTGGTAAGGGCCAAATCAGGTGAGAGCTTGTGTAATAAGCTACACAATTTGTACTGTAATCTCTGATTGATAACATTTTTTTTAAACCTAGGAAATTCATAATCATAAAAATTGAATAGGTAACAAAAATGCCACCCCTACCCACACACAAGGTGGCTAAATAATAAGGTTTGGAATAAATCTGGAGAAAGACTCTCACTTACCTGCTATATGCAAAAGCAAGAGTAGGAACTCACTGGGTAGTCCAAGTCAGAACGAAATAAGAGAGAAAATGATTCTTAAAAATACTAAATACAGAGTCAGACAAGTTCATGAACAATCAAGTAGTCCAGATTATTCAGTGCAAACATTCTCAAGTTTGACTAATGTAATAAACTGTCTTGAAATGCATTTTGTAAGCTTATAACTGCCATAAACAGTGATTCTTCTGATGGATTTGGGTGAAGGAAATTGAAAATCTTCTGAAAAGGATTCACCATTCTAGATGTCATTAAGAACTTTCATGATTCATGAGAGGGGGTCAAAATATCAACATTAACAGGAGTTTGGAAGAAGTTGATTCCAAATCTCATAGATGACTTTTAAGAATTTAAGACTTCAGTGGAGGAAGTCACTGCAGATGTGGAAATAGCAAAAGATCTAGAGTTAGAAGCGGAGCCTGAAGATGTGACTGAATCGCTGCAGTCTCATGATGAAACTTTAACAGATGAGGAGTTGCTTCTTATAGATGAGCGAAGGAAAGTGGTTTCTTGAGATGGTATCTACTCCCGGCAAAGATGATGTGAACATTGTTCAAATGACAGGAAAGCATTTAGGATATTACATAAACTTAGTTGGGGCAGGATTTGAGAGGATTGACTCCAATATTGAAAGATGTTTTACTGTAGATAAAATATTCTCAAATAATATTGGATGCTGTAGAGAAATCTTTTGTGAAAGAAAGACTCAAAGGATTGGGCAAACTTTACTATTGTCTTATTTTAAGAAATTGCCACAGCCACCTCCCAACCTTCAGCAAGCACCACCCCGATCATTTAGCAGCCATCAACACCAGGGCAAGATCCTCCCATAGCAAAAAGATTACAACTGGATGATGGCTCAGATGACCCTTAGCGTTTTTTAGCAATAAAGCATTTTTAAATTGAGAAATGTACATTTTGTAGATGTAAAGCTATCACACACTTATACTACACTATAGTGTAAACATAATTTTATATGCACTTAGAAATGAAAAAAGTTATTTGACTCAGTTTATTACAATATTCATTTTATTGTGGTAGTCTGGAACCAGACTGCAATATCTCCAGGGTATGCCTGTAAAAGTCCTACTGGAATTAATAGACAAAGGAATATTTATAGTTGAAAATGTATTTGATTATATGCAATAAAAACCTCAAAAGTCCTGCTTTTTAAAAATTAGATCCGATATGAAATATTATTTATACTATTAATGTGCTTGTGAAGCACTTATGTAGTAAAACATAGGCTTCATTTTATTACCATAAATTATACATTTGTGGATCAAATTATATGTGTTTTTACTATTTATAGTAGGAGATTGAGACAGATATGAGGATTTTAAATTAAGTTTTGTCTGGAAATGCTATTGCTACAGGCTCTAGAATGTTTTCGAGCTGATACATTTTGCTATCAAAATGTGAAAAAGAAAAGTTAATAAATTGTTGTAGTAGAACTAATCATTACTCTTGTTAGCATAGAGTATTTCTTCACTTAAATTTTACTGATTTCATTAGCTGGTCCATTAAATGCAAATTTTCACTCGTAACAACCAAAATGAATTAGTGACTTGCTCTTTTTGTTATACTGTGAAGTTAACATAGGAAAAAAAAAAAGTCTCAGTGCCTTTAGGCATTGATATGTCTCCAGAAACAGAATATGCCTTAGGTGAGAAGTAAACACTTCATATTCCAAAATTTTCTATCAAACGGACCGAGTGCCTGTTTTACCAACACATTTAAACCTTATAAGCATTTGACTTATACATTCTAGTGTAAGATGTATAACATTTCGAATATGATTCTACTGTACTGTAAGTGAAGTTGATTTTTCCGCAAAATCCTGAAAAGACACAATCTATGCCCCTTTTAGAGTTTAAATACAACAGAGTTGAGTTAGACACAATAAAAGCCACGACACAAACCCACATTTGACTAGCCTCAGACAGCACAAGCTTTTTCTTATTTTCTCTTTTGTCAGGCTGTGTTCATTTCACTTTAAAATTCTGCAAGCTATGGATCATCTATCTCGTCTTTGGGGAGACTAGTCCACCATCTAATACAGTTCACTAGCTATGTCAAAGTCCAACTTTACTGGCTGGGAATGAGAGTTGAGTGGAAATTCCTTCTAACAGAGGGGCCATTTGACACATTTTATTATTTTTATTACTGAACACCATAGCAAACTAGCCAGTCAACTGTGCATTCAAAGACATGGACCTGCCCGAAGGACTCACATCTCAGCAAATGATCCCTTTACTCTGCCTGGCTGGCCCAGCAAAGGACAGGGAATGCAATCATCTTGATCAATGAACCTGAGGAAAAGCAGAGTAGGCAGGACACTAATCAAATAAGTGGATCTGCTGAGGCTAATTCTTCAACCCTAAACTTTGTTTCTTGAGGGCTCGCAGGAGATAAGCAGAGAAAAGAAAGCTAGACAATATGCTGTACTTGCATGCTTCAAATCGGCCCTCTGCAGTTACATTTCCACTCAGTCACCTTGAGAATACAAAGCAGTGTCAGAGGACCTACAAATGCATATTTTGCTTCAGATACACTTTTATATATAATTTTGCTACTGTTGGGAGCCTTTAGAATTATAAAAAATCACACCTGTAATTGCAAGCATCGTCACAGAGAGAAAAATAGGTAGAAAACCAATTTGAAAATAATTAGTCTTCACAAGATTCTCCACACAATATTCTTCAGTGATTATTACAATTAAAAACACTCTGGTCAAAGAATTGGGATCGAGATTTGAAATTGAATACATGTGAGCTATGTCACCTTGAGAAAATGATTTTACCTCCCAGCACTTCAAACCTATCCGGAAAACAATAATAACTATTTCAATAGATTGTTGTGAAATATAGTTGGAATAATGTACTTAGAAATGCCAATCATAAAACACAATTAATATATGCTATATTAAATTTTGCTTTTCATTTTTGAAACGACTGCTAAAATACTAACCATAATTAAAAAGTGTCACAAATTCTATGTGGTGTTTTGAGAACTAAAGAAATGTAAAGAGTAATTTTTGAAAACTGAAATAAGAAACTCACATTGATGAGGTCATTTTCATGAATTGCCAGAGTAGGCAAATTACATACTGGAAATGGTGGGATATTATGCCAGAAAGTAGAAATATTTATTTTATGTATTAAATTTAAAGATTAAAGTATTTCTTTACATTTTTTTCCATCAGCCTAACCTTCTTTCTTTGCATCTTTCTTTTCACTGGTACCTGGTTCTCAGCTTTAAATTAGAAGGTTTCTTTAAAAAATGTTTAGTAAAATCATTAGCATATTGAATATTTAAATATTGTATGTATATTTGCAATGGAATAATATTCAATCTTAACAAAGAAGAAAATTCTGTCAGTTGTAATAACAGGGATAAAAAAATGGAAAACATTATGCTAAGTGAATTAAGCCAGGCACAGAAAGACAAATACTTCATGTGCTCACTTTTAAGTAGAATCTATTAGTAACAAAATAATCAAACTGACAGACACAGAGAGTAGAATGGTGGTTAGAGGGGCTGGGCTGAGGGGCGGGGGAGAATGGGAAGGTGATCGTCAAAGAGCACAAAATCTTGGTCAGAGAGGAGAAGTATGTTTTACATTGAAGTTCAATTGCACAGTGTGGTGAATATACTTAATAATAGAGTTTTGCACATTTCAAAATTGCTAAGAAAAGTACATTTCAAATGTTCTTACCAAAAAATTGTCAAATACTTAAAGTGATGAATATGTTAAGTTTGATTTAATTAGCTCATATCGTATTCATAGGTCAACACTTGGACCCCTCCAAAAAGAAAATAGTATGTATGTAATATGTAATGAGAAAATTTGTTTCTCATGGGTCAAGTTTACAGATGGGAAGGCAGCTGATTCACAGATCCCAGTGACAATCCACAATGGGGAATATTTAAAGAACAGAATCATGTCAGGAAAAGCGGGAGTCTGAGAAGTTGAGCCACAGTGAGATTGGCTATAGCAAGAATAGGTGGCTGGGGTATCATGTAGTTACATCTAAGAGACTCACACACACATACACCCTAAATGAGAACCAGCACTGGGTGTGTGATGGAAAGAAGAGTCAATATTGGTCAGATAGTTGCACAGCCAAAATCAAGAGCAGTATACCAAAGGCCAGTGATGTAAGGGAATATTTTGTGTCTGATCTCTCTCCTCACCCTAATGCACTGGTAGAGTCATGCTTTGAGGGAGAAAGGACTAATGTATCTCAGCAAAATACTCCATCCGTCACATCGGCACCTTTGAGGTGACTGAGGCCCTGACCTCAGGTGCGAAATTTAAGTCAGAGTCCAAAAACCTTAGTTATTCAACATATATGATATTAATGTATTTTAAAAATCTTCATTGTCAAAAACTCAATTATGAAAAAAATAAAAACATTTTCTATAAAGACAGATTTAATTATGGTCCCAATATCAAGCCTGTGATGTTAGGACAAAAGTTTGAGATGTATTGCTCTAGACTGTCCAAAGGTATTTGGGCTTTAATAATTGTCATTAATGTATTTTTAAAAAATATATAATACTAAAAAAAACCACTCTGTCAGATGAAAATACTTTATAATAGACAAGTTTTACTTTAAATTCACGCAATTCAGTAATCCGTTTGGCATATGGGCATGGGGGGAGGTGGGCAGAATAGAGCCTACTATTACTGTTCTAACAGCTTTAGCTCTGTAGTAAATCCACAATCTCTCGTTCAATCTCAAAAATGAGACTCACATCATGTACTTTTCTATGTTGTTATTTGTCATTTTTATTATCAGTGTGATGGTGTCTAAGGGGCCGTCAGAAACATTTAAAAAACAAATGAGTCCCCTTTTGGCTTATCTCTGTTCAGATATAATTATATTTTATTTTTTTAATTTAATAACAGACTTGGAAGACAGTTCTTTCAACTGCTTTTTTTCCTGTATACTTTACTCAGCTGCTGTCTGTTAAGATTTATTATTTTAATTAATTATAGCTTGGACATCATAAAATTCTTTAGAGTCACAGGAAAGCTTGATTTTCTTCAAGAACTCTGATAACCGTGGAAGCTATTAAAATATTACGAGAGTTTTATATATGTGTGTGCACATATATAACTAAATATATACTATGTAACATATTTATATAATTACATATCTATGGTCTATAAAATATAAAATATGCTTTATATCAAAGGCTGAGTTTATCTTTTTCATTTTAACGTGTCTCTTGGGGAACATTTAAAATGTGCTAGCAGGTTGTACAAAAGACATAAGAAGTGAAGCTATTTCATGAACTCCTAACACATAATTTGGTGAAGTCTTTTGTCTGCAAGCCAACCTTCAATAAATCACAATGTCAGAGAGTACTCAGGCACCTAACATATTATTTCTAGTCCTGGCAACTGTAAAGACAATGCTGGAGGGCATTTCCCTTCTTGTATTTCAATGCTTCTGAAGCCCCGACAAAAGAGTGCATGATGGATGCAAAGACCTTTCATGCTAATGTGCTTGCTGCTCTGATTGCTGTCACGACAAACTATTTTTATATGACAATAAATTAACCTAGATGAGTAGATTCTTAATTATTTAGGAATGAAAAGCATGAAAACATCTTCCTTTCCTTAGCTGATCAAGAATTTTTCTTCAGTGCAATAAGTTGTATATGTTGCATTTGTCTGATTTCTATTTAAAAAATGAGCTACTACATAAATCTCTGGATATGACTCCCTGTTAAATAAGCAAAACCCCAATTTTAAATTATGTCTTTCTTGGAAAAAAGTCTTCAAGTATTATAACATTTTTATTAAACTATAAAGATCCACCTTCAATAGGGACTGACTATGGAAGTGTCATTGTAGTATTCAAAATTACTAAATAAGACTAAAAAATATAAAAATGAAAACAAAATTTAAAAGATATTGGCATCTAGGTAAAATTAAGCAACATTTTCATGAAAAGGATAATTATTTAATATAATCAACCACTGTACAAGCTAAATTTGACTTATTTTATTTTCTAAACATTTTCTAAAAGTACCTTATAAAGCCAGAAAATTGCTTGCTTTATTACATAGAAAATCTATTTCATAACTTTTATGTATCCTTTTATATATAGTAAGTAAAAATAAACCTATCCTTAAAATTTACATGTGACTTAAATGTCAAAGAAGATGGAGTAGATGTATCTTTCCCTATTCCTTGAACTAAGTGCAAGAAAAAGCCCGGGCATGATATGTAAGACAAGCATAAGAATACTGACTCTGAAGACGGAAGGAGAAAGGTAGACCATTTAGGGATCCTGAGAACCAAGGGATGACGTGATAGTGTGTTCTCTTGATTTTCCCTTTGCTTCATACATTTCAAACTTGGAGGTGAAGAAGCTGACCACCCAATAATGCCATCAGGTATGCGCAATAAAAGCCGCCACAAAAGCTTGTTCTCTCTACAAAAAGGATCAGCGGGTAAAAAAGAACAACTTAGCGATACAAAAACCTTTTAGAAAATAACTGCCTGCCAAAGACCACAGGGAAACAGCACAACAGTGGCTTCTCACCCACCTGTATTAGCAAAGGTTGAGTTGAGAATCTAGATTAGCCAGGCTGTAACTCTAAAGAGACACCCCAACATCCCACCAGGATGCTGTTAAGAAAACACATAGGAATCTGCAGTTTTCATCCCTGCTGTACCCCTTCTTGTGGTGCAGGTGGAGACCACATGGGGAGCTGGACTTTCACCCTTTACTAGCAGTAACAAGGTACCCCTCTCCCTTTATACTGAGGTGGTATCAGAAATGGCTGAAACTGGAATCAGGACTTTTTGTTGTTTTCTAATGTTAGAGAGGCCACCCCCACTGCAGTGTCAGTGGAAACTACATGGGAAGCTAGAATGCCCTCCATGGCCTCCAAGAATGATCTTCCCCTAAGTTATCAATGGAGGATAAGTGGGGGACCTGGACTTTTACCTCTACCTGTCAATGAGATGGTGTCCCATTCCTTACCCTGCCAGAGTGGGGTCAGAGAAAGCCAGTTAGAGCAAAAGGTTTAAATAAGATCCAGAGCCTTGTAATATAATATGAAAATATCATGGTTTCAATCAGTAATCTCTGCCATACCAAGAATGTGTAAGATCTCAAACTGAAAGAACGAAAAGACATCCGATAAATGCCAATACTGAGATAATAGAGAAGTTAGAATTATTTGTCACAAATTTTAAAACAGTTATGATAAATATGCTTTAATGAATAATTATGAGCACACTTGAAACAAATGTAAAACTTGCCCCAGCAAAGAAATAGAAGACATGGAGATGAAACAAAGGGAAATTTTGAAATTGAAAAATGCAACAGACAAAATTTTGAAATCTCCATGAATGTGCCCAACACCAGACTAGAGGAGACGGAGGAAAGAATTAAAGAACTTAAAATTGGAATAATAGAAATTATCCAATTTGAATGACAAAGAAAATAGATTTAATAAATAAATGAACAGAGCCTCAAAAGCCTGTGGAAATCCAACAAAAGACCTAACATTCAGGCTGGAAAGCTCCATGCCTGGCATTTTACTTCATTTTGGATATATTTATACTTGGACACCAAGAGCATATTGAATTAGATTAGTCAAAGTCTCACTCCTGTGAACTAATTTGAAATACCCTTCTTCTAAACCTAAATGCTTGGCATAGAAACAATGTTATTCTAGGCTTTCACTTTGCCAAAACACATATTTTTGCTTCCTGATCCAAGAACTTCCCCTGAGCCCAACAAATCTATCCTGGTAAAAATAATTTACTTCAATTCAGTGTAACAAATATTTAATAAGTATTATACCTACAAAGGGCCAAGTTCTGGTCAACTCTATACTTTTACATGCTGTTCTCCTTTTCTGGGATGGACTCCTTTAACCTGGCAAACTCCCACTCTTCCATCACATTCAGTCCACATGTAATCTTTACTGACTCTCTCAAGAAAAGACGTGAGTTACTTCAGTTTTATTTATAGTTTACTTGTCAATATACCCTTATGGTGCTTAATACGTCATGCACTGATTTTTGCCCTCCTAACTAAACTGTATGTTCCTGAAATCTAGGACATTCTTCTCATCTTTGCTACTTCAATTGCATTGAAATCTCCTCCATCACAAAATGTCTTCAGTAATTCGCTGATGCATAAATAAATCAATTATTGTATTCAGCTATACATAAGATATTTTTAAATACCTACTGCCTCCTAGGCAGAGTAATAGACCCAGGTATACCTGATAAATGAATGATGTTAGCTCTGCGCTGAAGTATTCAAATTTTACAGGGAAAACATACCATTAGAGTACATAGAATAAACTATAATAGAAGAATTGCTGGAAGGTAAGGAAAAAGCATGATTTTGTGTTTATATCCTAGAAAGCCTTATATGCCCTATAATACCATAGTATATATAATGTTTTGCATGTTTAGAAGATGAAAGACTAGAACACTTTTGCAATGCTAGTTATATAATTGTTCCCCTTACTCTCTAACCAATAATGAAGGTTATATTTTCACTACTTGACTAAATTTCCTTTCTGGCACCCATCACATGGCCTAGCATATAGTTAGCTCCAAGTACCTACTTTAAAAAAATGATTAAAGAAATGATCTAAATTGGTCTATTTTAGTGGACTATTAAAAAGTGGTCTCCAAATTTTTGCATTGTGATAGTGCTTCCTGAAAGTATGTATATTTTAAATTTATAATGTATATTTTTTACTCCAATAATATATCCAGGGACTTTAAGATATGCAAAGCATATGAAAGCAAAGAACTAGGTAAAGATGACATAAACAATGTTTATATGAAAATTTGTAAATATTTATTAATAATAATTAAGCAATTTAAAAACCAGGTTCTCATTTTAATTTATAGAAAATTTAAATATATCAGTTTTAAATAACAAAGAACAGTGTCTTAAACAAATGAGAATTTAATATTTTTCTGTTTTAGAATTACAAAGAAAGTCCATAGCTATTGTATCTGTTCAAATATGTTTTCAAAGACTCCTGTCCTTCAATCTCCCTGTTCTGTTATTTCCAACATATGACTCTTCATTTTCTTGCTCACACGATAGCTGATAAATCTTTCACATTATATCTGTTATCTAGGCAAGAAGGTAAAATCAGGGTGAGGAAGCATAAAAGGCAAGAAACTGAATAGAAATGCCCTTACAATCTTTTCCAGCACAGGAATTCCTTATGTTTCAATGGCCAGAAATAGGTCAAAAGTCAACCCTGAAGTACAAGTAAGTCTGCAGAGATATTTTGGCTTAATCTGCAGTAACAGAGGAAGAGAATGAAAAGAGGGTACTAGGTGGCTTTTGACTAAATACTGCACTACTTCTGGTTCGACTACTGTAGTTGAAAATGGCAGTGACTAATGGGCAAAAAACGTTCTATAGATCAAAATAAATATAGACATTTTACATTTTTATTAGCTGTGGAAAGAAAATTTTTCATTTGCTCTGATAGTTTTTCTGAAAAGTAATTGAAAGGGATGATTTAAAAATAGTTTTAAGATATGGGTTTAAGACCAACTGAAACTTTGATTTTTTAATATTTTAAACAAGTGAGAAACTGATGTTTCTAAAATTCCTGGGCTGGCATTATGAGAGTTTGTGTAGTTGTTACTTTTTGTAACAAAGTTATATAAGTATGTAAACATTTCTGAACTTATAATTGCACAATGCCCTCTCCATAATACAGTACTTTGAAAATAAACAGTCTTTGGTGACACTATCTTCAAACCCTCTGCATTGCAAAACTTTCACTATTCCCTCAGAATCCTCATTTACTGAACTTCGCACTTGACTGAGTGAGGCAGAGTAACTGTATATGTAAATGTTGGAAAGGATACTTCTCTTATTTTTTGGTAAAGTTGAATAAAAGTAGAAGTTGAATAGTTTCTTGTATACAAATAGATTTTGTGTACCTCCTGGCTACAAGCAACTAACTTTGGGGATCATTGGGGAAAAATAATATAATATTATTGATTTTCAAATTTTCATATATTTCCTTTAAAAAGCACTACATTAGGTTGTATTCCATGTCATGATTGTCAATACCCTTCGATGATAGGATATCCTAGGAGTTAATTGCCTTTGAAATTTCATCCAAAGGTGAAATTATAACCACTGGGTTTCAGAATTTGGAACTAGGGGCAAATCCTTTTCTAATATTACTTCCCTTTCTCTCTGTTTTTGTTTCTTACTTTTCTATACACCAATACATTGCAATTCAAAGAAAATACTTTTTCACTTATAGAAAGAGTACCTGGAGCAATTCAATGTCAAACTAGTTTTATGTTATAACTTGTTTCAACTGGTTATACTTTAAATGCGAATTCAATACAAAATGCATTCAGCTACATGTTTACCTGTTCAAAAGAATAAGTTCAATGTTTTTAGAATTTTAGTATCACACTGGGATGATATTTCTTTTTGAATGGTTATGTTACACTTTTGTGGGCATATTTTCTTACCTACAATGTTTAACGTTATATACATTCACTAGACAAATTTTTGAGATTAAAAAAATTAAGGTATAAACTAATTGATTACATATTTTGGCATACTTTTATTGACTCTACTCAAAAGAATTTCCTGTTCAAAGACAGATCTAACTGGATAACATTTATCACTTTCTCATGAAGAATAACTAATATATATTAACACATTTACTTTAATTATTACTATAATTATTAAAGGTATATTTCTTGCTTTTTTCTTATAAATAGAATAGATTGATAAGCAGTCATGGAAGTGCATTTTTTCCCAGAAGAAGAATATAACATGTGTTTTGATAGCATGACTCTTCCTTAAAAAAACCATATATTTCCTTTCTTTCCTCCAACAGTGATTACCATAATATTAGGTATATAGTAATTACCTATAGTTATTGAACTGAATTCAATTTACATTTTTTTAATAATTCTACAAGTAATTTTCTACTACATTTGAAAATTTTATTTCACACATGCTATGTATAAAATCATAGTTCAAATAATGTGCCATGTCTTTTCATGTAATATTACATTTTTTAAAATAATTAATAAATAAAAATGACCTATCATGGAATGATATTAATGTGTCTTTTCTTAAAAATATTATATCCATTTTTAAAGTTAACTTTCTTAAAAATTGCTTTAGATATCCTTAAATGTAAATTTGATATGACCTTTCTAATTTAAGTGGTTTAATCTTGAAAAGATTTTGTAAATAACTCTTCATGGGCTTGTTCATTATTCACAAATTTTCAGTTGAACCTTGTCTGCATGGTCACTGAAACTGAACCTTATGCAATTAAGGAAAATATTTTATTTATTGATATTAGAATTTATTTTAGTCATCAATCATCCTCGCCAGTTATTTATACATGCTCAAGGTTAGTGCTACAAATTACCCTTTCTTTTACTCTGTGGCAAATATTCTTCAGAGAAGAGAAAAAAGAGACAATTATGCATTAGATACTATGACAGTACCTGGTACATTAATTAATATAACTCAAGTTCTTGCATCACATCTTTAAGCATAGGTATGGAGCAATAGAAACACATCAGAAGAAAATCTGCTCATTGTTGACCCTTTTGTCTACCTTTTTTGACTGTGTGCTTTAGTCCATTTTGCCTTGGACATAGCTCAATGTAGGTGGTGACTAGTTTGGGTAGGGTTCAAAGGAGACTTTACCACAGTGGAAACTCGTGTCTTGTCCGGGGAATAATTGCAACATCCATCCAGGTTTTTTTTTTTTCCTCCGTCTGTAAGAAATGAATTAAATTAAAAACAAGAGACCCTACTACATGCCTTGCTTTAGTGAAAAGGAGAATATGAACAAATCCAGCTCTCAAAAACCTTATATTGTGTCTTAGTGGCCTCTTACTAACCTTTCCGGATCCTTGACTATCTACTGCAATATGTTAAACTTGTTTTCTCATTTCACAAGTAATCCTCTTTTAATGAGCAAATATTCAAAATTACTTTCCCATCGACTTTATTATTATTAGTTAACATCGCTATATATTCAACGATAACAGACACTGGTTATGTGCTTTAAATACATTATTATTTAATCCTCAAAAAAAAAACAAAAACTCTGTGAAGTAAATGGATACTGTCTGCTCTTTGCAAATGATGATATTGTGACTTAAGTAGACGAAGCAACTTGTCTGAGGTCCCACAATTGCTATCCCACTCTATAATCACATGGACAAAGTCTTCTGACCCGGGTTGCCAAATTTGTAGTCACTGAGAGAAAATATTTAAACACAATTTCTATCTTTTTTTTTTTTGCCATTTTGCACATTTTCTTTAATTGAAGATATACAATAACCAATTTCTATCTTTTTAAAGTAAATTTGTTTAATCACATATTTTTCCATATCGTTAACATGACGCAGAGGATACAACTGCTTTCTGCTGCCAACAACATTTAACTGTCATCTATTTTTAACTGCATAATCTAATAGAGCTCTTGAGAACCACCTATGCGGCGGGTATCACTATCTACCATTTTCAAATAAAGACAGTATAGCTCAGAAACTCCAGAGATGTTGCACCGTGCCATGTAGCTGATGTGTCCAAGCTAACATTTGATCTCTCTCTTTTTTTTTTTTGTTAATTTTTCTGCTCCTTCTACTGCCCAGGTGCTACTTTTGACAAATCTTGGCAAAAGGAGGCCAATGTGCCCTACCAGCCATGACACAACTTGGCTTATTCCAACAATGTGTATAAACAAATTGGTACAAGAATAGGAAATGAAATGGGAACAGTGGCGGTACCTATATTTACCCAACAATATAGAGAAAGTGAAGGATAGAAGTACAACAGAACAGCGAGTAAGCACACGTCTCAAGACACCTGACTCCACAGTTTAGTGCAAAACAGGCATTTGAATCCACATAACTCTTCAGAGAAAGCCCTCACAGAGGAATTCCAAAAACTCATCACAAGGGTTTGCAAGCTAGCAGAGACACTTTGCTAAAGCTCCTACTCTAGGAATTATCTATTCTTTTCTAAGTGACACAGGCCATATGATGGTAAAGAGAACCGAAACAGGGTTCTTCCTAGTTTGAAATCCAGAAATACAGGGTTTCTGTTTGAAAGGAAAAGGTAAACAATAAATTTTGTTCTTTAAGTATGGCAATTGTTTAGCGTGGTGAATAAGACAAAATATAATCTGCTTCCCCCTCATCTGCTTCCTACAAACCTCGTCTCCTCCTACTTCTGCCTCAGGTAACTCGGGCATTTTCAATGTCATAAATATTGTCATTACACAGCAGTATAATTTTGTACATATTTCTTCCCACCAGCATATGCATTCCCTGCCCTATGTATTCTTTAGCTAGCATATTCTATTTCTTCAATAACATCTAGATCTCTATTGAAGTTTTATGGTTGCCTGCCTGGCTGCACACAGAGCTAAAATTGTTGAGGGGAAGATTGTGTCTCATTTAGTTTCTTGACATCAAACAAAAGCCCTGGAAATTGTATGAAGCTAATAAATGTTAAAGAACTGGATGAATTTATAACATTAGTTTTCAAAATGACAAGTTGTGTTGTTTCCTTCCAGATGGCTAGAGAACATAAACTGTTATCCATAGGTCTTTGGATGGAAGGAAATACCAACACCTTCTTGCTTCTTTCTGTTAACAGATATGTATGGCTATCTTAAAGCGAATTTGCAATCATGCCTGCAAGGCATTTATAATTATATCTAATTATGATGCAGCACCATGGAAGTGTACATATTTAATCTGGAAATAAAATTTATGGAAATTTTTATTTTATTATAACAATAAACACACATCCTTAGATTTTATATAACATAATCATTGACTCACAGCTAAAAGTAATTAAAGAAATTCCAATATTCGGTAAGAAAAAGTCATCTAGAAAATGAATACTGTACATATCTCTTTTTGCATGTCTTTTTGTGAAAAACCATGGTACATGCTTATATATTCTGTATTTCATTCTGTAGACAAAAATAACCCTAAAAACCAGGGATTTTCAAAATCTAATGTGCATAGAAATCACCTGTGAATCTGATTAAAATGCAGATTGAGATTCAGTAAGTCTGGAGCAGTGTTTGACTACACGCCTTTCTAACAAGCTCACGAGGTTCATCAAACAAATTTTAGAGTTTGAGACGCAATGACTTTGAAGGGTATTTGCATCTATGTTTAGCAACTTAAAGAAATTAAAACTGAAATGTTGAGTAGAATCACTCCTTCACATTTACCTCACTACCTATTTTGATCAGGAGACTTAACAATTGAGGGTTAAAGAGCCTGTTTTAAATTAATTTGAACAATAATATTCAAATATAAAAACAGTTTTAGGCATATTTTTGAAGCCAAATCATAAGATTAGATTCTGGGTACCAGGTAAAGAGGGATTCTCTCCTTGACAAAACTTTAGTTAGGCTCCTCCAAGCCCAACTAGGTCCTGTCCTTGAGCATGTCCCTAAGAGTACAATTTTAGAAAAAATCCTGCTAAGTAAGCTTAGCCAGAATTCCCCACCTTTGGTATCTGACCAACATCCTCATCTGCCACCATCCACCTGCTATTATTTGATCACTTTGGCCTGCCTTTAACAGAAATCCTATTAGGTTGGTTTAGCCAGAATCTCCTCTGACTCCTGATGTTTTCTCTTAGCAATTTTTAAAGTACTTACTCTCCTCCCGCCCCCTGTTCCTTGGCTATGAAATTCCTGTTTTTGCTTATTGTTTTCTGAGTTGAGCTCAATTTTTTTCCCCCCGCTGCAAAACCTCATGCCAGTAGTCTCTATACTGAATAAGTCTGCCCTACAATTTTAAGAAGTTGTGAGGAATGGGCTCTGTGGCTAGTGAGTGCAGCAGGGCCGGCTTGCAGGAGTTGAAAGAAGAGGCCAGTAGTGAGCAGATGAGACATGTTCTTTATTGTCAAGGATACGCAGTGGTGAGAACATGGCGAGCACTTATATATAGCTCAAAACAATATGGCAACATGCCATGGGAAAGCGTGATCACATGAGTACACATAGGAGATAACACCTTGGCTACATAAGTGTGGTGACTTATGCCTCCCTGGAAGGCCAGTGGAAGACAGGCCAACAATTATTTTAGTATGTCCTGACATCTATTGCTTATACAAATGGACTTTCCTTACAGAAGTGTCTTGAATCATATATTTTTTTAACGTAAATAGTCCTCCTGAAGCAAGAAAGTGTTGAGCTATTTAACTGGACAGATAGAGCAATACAGTCTGTGCAAGGAAGGGACCACTCCTTTCAGCTAGAACCGCTAGTTACAACTTGTGGTTATAACTTGAATATGCCTCTCCCACTGTCCTAATGAGGTGTGTACACTGAGGGAATTGAGAGCCAAATGTCCAAAATTAAATAACTATAAAATAAAATTCATAAACATTTTTCCCATCAATTTTAATCAAGTAAGTAGCAGTTGAGAGAGCTTCAAATAGTCAACTACCCAGGATAAAGAGGAGAACATCAGTGTCACGAGGCTGCCATGGATAACAAATGTGCCCAAAAGAGAGCTGATCACCTGCTAGGAAAGTTGAGATGACATTTGAGTAGCAGATTAAAAAACGTGCTTGTTTCTGTAATTTTAGACCAAAGAATCATTTTAAAACTAAACGTTATAACATATAATGTAAAATATAAAGTTACATGATTATAACACTGAGAGTTTGCAATATATTCTGAATATTAAAACAGGTTAGGTTTTATGGAAATTTCATTTTTAATATCTTAACCCTCATGTCAACTCTTTGTGGATGATAGCTGTAACAATCAGATTTAAGTATGCTAAATGTTGTCATTTGAAATTATAATGGGGTAAATAATTATTATAAAATATGTTGATTTCTCATTGTCAGTGAAAATTACAATGCAACACACAGCAAGCTTTTAACTGAGTGAAAATAGTTTTTATAGTGTCAGTTTATGGCATAGCAGGAATAATTGTCTAGGCAACAAATTATATTTTTATTGGGGGCACATGGTGAAATAACTGAAATGTTCATATTGCTTGTTTTCTGTTTCAAGACTTGTGATACATTTAAATACTGATATTTTCAAATTCAAATTTATTAATACAGTAAGCTCCAGTTGGGAATATTTTAACTTCAACTATGAATGTAAAGTATTGTATTGACTCCACAATTTAAAATGTGAAACAGTCTATAATTTTTAAATCAAATATGTGTTTTATTATATTCTAAATGTTTTTTGCAAAATACAATAGCACATTAAAATCCAGACGTCATAGGAAACATGGGAATGGCCACAAGGTAAAACCGCAAATTATAAAATATCCCCGATTAAGTCCCATGGGGCTAGAAAGAGAAGTAGAGAGGCAACAGACAGCCAATTCATGGCACATGATACTTCATGGCAAAAATAAAATCTCCTAAAAGTCCAAGGCCTAAAAGATGACAGAGTTCTCAGAACCACAGTGAGACCTCAGGGTGTTCACTGGTCATTTGCACAATGCTTCTGGTTTGCATTTTCCCCTGGTTTGGATATCACTGACGTTTTCTTTCTTTCCTCTTCAGGCATTTTTGAGTTCATTTGGCCTGCCATTGCCTCTGGTTGGTGCTATACATCCCTGTAAGTATTGTCCATGTCCTCCACACCATCCCTTGCTGCTGTGTAGTGCAATGGCCATCTTTGCCTTTTGGACCAAATGTATCCACTAATTATGCCTGAAACTTAAGATACCTTAATATACAGAGAAATGTGTGTGTGTGTGTGTGAATTAATTTTAGCCTATTCCCTAGGAATGGTTACATTTCTAGAACCCTAATTAGAAATACACAATTCAGAGATGGCTAACTAGTATTTGAAGGCCCTTGGTCAGGAATTCATACTGCTTATGTAGCAGGTCTGATAAATTATTATATAATATAATATATTAATAACATATAATATAATAATTAATATAATATATTAATATATCATTAAATATGCAACAAAAGGCTCATAATTAACATTATAAGCATTAAAATATTTTATTTGAGGGAAATAAATGATGTTCAGAATATACGGTTGTCTAGAAAGAGTGTATGGTACATTGATACACCACCCCCCTCCCAACACATACCCACACTCTCTCTCTCTCCTCCTCTTCTTAACCAAAGATTCTAATACTTGAGCCAAGTAGAATTTGACTGATACTACAATCAATTTATTATTTTCTCTGCCTTACAGTAAATGTAGAATTTCAAGGTGCTTGTAGGACTGCCTAAAAAAAAAAAATAAATAAACACTAATATTATAAAATAAGCTATGTGATTGTTTTTGTACATGCTTTGGAATAAACATTTGTATGTTTATCAGAATCCATTCCGAGTCCTACTTACATTGTAACATGCTCCATGGTGGCAATGTTGTAAAGGAATTGTATGTATCCTCCATCTGTCTCTAGTAATCAGAAACTACCAATATTTACTAAAAGAACCTGACAATTGTTGACTGCCAACTTTTGGTAAGATCAATGCATAGCAATAGATTTGATTACCAATACCATGAATAACATTAAAATATTTCAGGGACAAAATAAATATTTATTTTGCACATATTAAGAATAAAAGTAATTACACTAAAAATATATAGTTAAAGGTAAACAATACAAGGTAACAGAATTTGCAGAAATTGTTAGCCTTAAAATTAGAAGCTTCAAATACTATAAGCTCACAAATGTAAATTTAATTTTGCAAAAACATTTTGTTCAAATGATTATAATTCAAATAGTATATTAATATGTACATACCTATTATTTACTATTCAATATTGATTAAGAACCATTTGATATTCACAAAACTTTTAAATGGATTTGTACTGCAATGATCACATAGGATATTTTATGTGCCTTTGTGTTTTATTAGTATTATAAACTCAAAACACATGCAACATTCATTGTGTCTGATCCTGCTGTTGCCTACAGGATAACCAGTCTCCTCCACCTACTTACGACTTCCCATTTTGTCTTGGGTAACAATGTGCCCAGTTGAAAAACTACATCTCCCAGCCTCCTTTGCAGTTTAGTCTGATCATGAGACAGTGATTGCTAATGCACTATCTGCTAGGGATTTTTGGCAAATTTTGCGTTCTTGATATAAGAATCACGTCTTTTTTTTTGCTGCTTATTTGTCCTTGTAATTCTGACATGGATTGCAAACATAAAGCCATAGGTGGTGCATGCTCTTTCAACCACAATGTTATTGAAAATCAAAGCTATGTACTAAAGATGGTAACGCGGAAAGATAGCAAGAGATTGGGACAATGCTGATACTATAGAGCCTCAGCTCCAGCTGTAGGCTGCTTGCATTTCAATATTTCTTTATGTGAGAGATCACTGGCAGACGCATTTCTGTTATACATAGTCAAAGAAAATCCCAGCCTGCTCTAAATTGCGATAATTAACTGCTTTTCACCCTACCTATCAAAAACAAGACCAATATTCAATCTTTACTCATGAGAGGAAATTTCCAATAAAATAAAATTTTATATTATTTATTTTTATTTTCTATAAGAAAAAAACAAGCATTCAAGCTCACAGACAAATTTCCAAAGGAAGCAATTGTAGTTTTTTCCCCATGATAATCTATTAACAACTTCCAGCAAATTCACATTTCTCTGGTGAGTAAGAGATCAGTCATAGAGAATTAGTTTTAAACTATATTTTGAACAACTCTATTTATTTTATACAGATAATTCAACGTTGAATAATAATGATAATGATGATTGTTTATGATAAATGAAATTATATGTTGTACTTATGAACATTTATGTAGCGTATGAAGCTTTTTTATGTGCTATATACATTTACTCTTATAATAACTAATTTGATTAAAATATTTAATACCATAATTTTAAAGAAATTAAATTTAAAGAAATTGAGGTGAGAAGTCAATGCCTTGGTAAGTAGGGCTAATATGTTGAGGAGTCAGATTTCATATATTCCTCATTATTCTTAATTGATTCCAATTCTGCAGTTAGACTGTTCTTTTACTTACCTTTGTTATGGTTTTGGGAAGAGTTTAAAAGAGTAGGTCTGGGCTCAGTGGCTCAAACCTATAATCTTAGCACTCTGGGAGGCCGAAGTGGGAGGCTCGCTTGAGGTCAGGAGATCTAGACCAGCCTGGGTAAGAGCGAGACCCCATCTCTACTAAAAGTAGAAAAAATTATCCAGGTGTGGTGGCAAGCACCTGTCGTTCCAGCTACTTGAGAGGCTGAGGCAGACAAATTGCTTGAGTCCAGAAGTTTGAGGTTGCTTGTGAGCTACGCTGACGCCATGGGCACTCTAGCCCAGGCAACAGAGTGAGACTCTGTCTCAAAAAAAAATTAATGTGAGCTAATAATAGCAGTAAAACAAGAATAAAAATGTGAAAATTATCGATAGAATTAATTTACCATTTTGTGACAATAAGTTTTATCCTCACTCCATTGCCATGGATATCATATCCTATTCACATGAATATTTTGATGGACTTGGTCATCTCCTCAGACTGATTCACTTCTGAAAATGTATACGTAAATGTTACACCTTGTGAATTTATTCCATTTCATTTTGATGACAAGTTGATCCTCATCCTCATTGAGATAGTTAGTCTTTTTTTTTTTTTTTTGAAACAGAGTCTCACTCTGTTGCCTGGGCTAGAGTGCCCATGGCATCAGCCTAGCTCACAGCAACCTCACACTCCTGGGCTCAAGCAATCCTTCTGCCTCAGCCTCCCGAGTAGCTGGGACTACAGGCATGTGCCACCGTGCCTGACTCATTTTTTCTATATATATCTTTAGTTGTCCAATTAATTTCTTTCTTCTATTTATAGTAGAGACGGGGGTCTCACTCTTGCTTAGGCTGGTTTCGAACTCCTGACCTTGAGCAGTCCGCCCGCCTCGGCCTCCCAGAGTGCTAGGATTACAGGCGTGAGCCACCGCGCCCGGCCGAGATAGTTAGTCTTATAAGTAAATTATTTTTATCCCAGGCTACCAGTTACCTTTTGCCATCACTTCCTCTCCAAGGCCACAGGCCCATGATACGACATTCTTGGAAATAATATCTTGTACTTTTCTGAAATCTGATTCCTAAAATTTCCAGTTGCTGAATCACTACAACTTATTAATACATTCCCCTTCCTCCTCTACACACCATCCACCCAATGAAACATTGCCTGAAAAAAAAAAATTGATAGTCAAAAAACAATCTGATTGAGCCAATTCCATTTCATGACTTCTAGGGACCTCTGGAATTTTAAAAGCCAACTGGATACATGTGTAGTTGTTTCTGACCAATGTTTTTTTAGGATTAACTCAGATAAGCTAGTTTCAAACATTTCTACCATGTTTAAGTTCTGAACCCTTGTAACACTTCTCTCCATCTGTGCCGTTCTGCTATTTACTTTTCTCTTCATTATTAAAAAAAAAAAATAGATATCTAGTCACCTTCCGTGCTCTACAATCACCTACATACACATGTACATTCATTCTCATTCTTTGTCCACTGTTACTTTCCTGAAGTGGAGATGGCAGTCTCCTCTCCAGTATCTTGAGCCCAGTTCATTACCTTGGAACTACCACTCTATTAATGATCCCCTACTCATTCCAGGGGATCAGGATATTATATTCTCTCTCTATATGTAAATACTATTTCTTGTCCTGAAGAGCTGCTTTGTTTTTATTTGTTTGCTTATTTTTAATATTATATACTGTCATATTGTCAGGTTTCCACTTCTTTTTCATGCTTAACCATAATGAAATATGAGTTTGATTATTATGTAAATATTAGAGCATTAGATCATAGATCATATCTATGTTGGAGCACTGGCATGTTTTATCAAGGATTAGTAATACCATCACCCTTTCAAAATTCTGTAGAATATATTTAATTTATTTTATCATTTTTCTTTGACACACACTAGAATATTGAATAGCTAATGTCTCCTATTTCTTGACACTCTCTTCTTTCCATAGTTGATATGATGCCACTCTCTTCTAATTCCCTCTCATTTTTTCATTGGATCAGAGATAGTTAAAATACCTGCTCTTTTGCTATTCCTTGAAAAGTCAGTGTTTTTCCCTAGCCATGTCTGCTAGTTTTCTTTCCTAAATATCTCTTATATCTTTTCTTTTCATTCCAATGAATTTTTCTACATTCGTATAAGATCATATTTTATGATAACATCCTAAATGGTTTTCTTAATTTTTATTCTTGATACTCACTTTCTGCAATACCATAAGCATCTTTTTTTTCTATACAACCTAAGTAATGTTGCTTATATGTATATATATACACACACACGTGTGTGTGTAAAACAGTTGTTATATATATGTGTGTGTGTGTGTGACACAATAAAAGCTGTTGTCAAAAAACTCAACATGGAATATTCCTTTATGATTTGGCCCTGAGTTCTATATACCTTGTAGTTATCAGCCCTTTATCAGGTATGTAGCATACGAATGTTTTCTCCCATTCTGTAGGTTGTTTGTTTGCTTTCATGATAGTTTCCTTTGCTGTGCAGAAGCTTTTAAATTTGATCAGGTCCCATTTATTTATTTTTGTTGTTGCTGTGATTTCTTTTGGGGTCTTCTTCATAATTTCTTTGCCTAGGCCAATGTCTATAAGAGTTTTTCCAACATTTTCTTCTAGAATTCTTATAGTTTCATTCCTTAGGTTTAAATCTGTTATCCATTGTCAGTTGATTTTTGTGAGAGAAGAAAGGTGCGGATCCTGTTTCAGTCTTCTACATGTGACTATCCAATTTTCCCAGCACCATTTATTGAACAAGGATCCTTTATCCCAGTGTATGTTTTTGTCTGTTTTGTCAAAGATTAGATGGCTATATGAGGATGGTTTTGTATCTGGGATGTCAGTTCAATTCCATTGGTCTATGTCTCTGCTCTTGTGCCAGCATCATGCTGTTTTATAGCCTCACAGTATAGCTTGAAGTCTGGTATATTGATACCTCCCAATTTTTTCTTTTTGCTTAAGATTGCTTTTGTTATATGGGGTCTTCTCAGATTCCATATGAAGCATAGAATTATTTTTTCTAGATTTGCGAAAAATGATGTTGGCATTTTAATAAGGATTTCATTGAATTTGTAGATCACTTTGGGTAGTATAGAGTTTTTGACAATGGTGATTCTGAAATCAGCAAGAAAAAAATCAAACAACCCCATTAAAAATTGGGTAAAAGACATGAACAGAAACTTTTCAAAAGAAGCCAGACTAATGGTGAACAATCATATGAAAAAAATGCTCAACATCTCTAATCAGGGAAATGCAAATCAAAACTATGAGATATCACTTAATTCCAGGGAGAATAACTTTTATCAAAAAGTACCAAAACAATGAATGTTGGCATGGATGTGGACAAATAGGAACATTCATACACTGCTGGTGGGACTGCATACTAGTACAACCTCTGTGGAAAGTAACATGGAGATAACTGAAAGAGCTACAAGTAGAAGTACCATTTGATCCAGGAATCCCATTATTGGGCATCTGCCCAAAAGAAAAAAAAAAGACATTCTATAAAAAAGACACCTGCACTCTAATGTTTATAGCAGCACAATTCACAATTATAAAGATGTGGAAACAACCCAAGTGTCCATCAATACATGAGTGGATTGATATATTGTGGTATATATATACCATGGAGTTCTACTCAGCCACAAAAAGCAGTGGTGATCTAGCACTTCTTGGATTACCTTGATAGAGCTACAGCCCACTAAATGAAGTATCACAAGAATGGGAAAACAAGCACCACA
>CAUYRT010012907.1:0-24297 GCA_963574885.1 Lepilemur ruficaudatus | reverse complement strand
AACAGAGGCAGGGTGCATCGGGGAGGAGCTGGGACACCACCTGACACCCTGCTCTATTGTTGTTTCATTATTTTTGCTCTTTGCACTTTGAAATTACCCTAGCTCTAGGGTTTGGTGTTTTTTTTTGTTTTTTTTTTTTTTGAGACAGAGTCTCACACTGTTGCCCGGGCTGTATAGTGCCGTGGCATCAGCCTAGCTCACACCAACCAAAAACACCTGGGCTCAAGCAATCCTTCTGCCTCAGCCTCCCGAGTAGCTGGGAGTACAGGCATGTGCCACCATGCCCGGCTAAGTTTTTACATATATTTTTAGTTGTCCAATTAATTTATTTCTATTTTTAGTAGAGACGGGGTCTCGCTCTTGCTCAGGCTGGTCTTGAACTCCTGACCTTGAGCGATCCTCCCGCCTCGGCCTCCCAGAGTGCTAGGATTACAGGCGTGAGCCACCGCGCCCGGCCCTTTTTTTTTTTTTTAAATAAATTTTAGCATCGATATTTGAGGTTTACAACATGATATTATGGGACAATGGGTTACATATAGGCAGTAAGATGGTTACTTTAGTGAAACATTAACATATCCATCTCACGTAGTTACTGCTTTTAGTGCGCTTGAGGAAAGCAGCTGGAGTCTACTTATTTAACAAAAATTCCTAATACGGTTTTATTAACTGTACATTAGATCCATTAGACTTGTTCATCCTGCACATCTGCTACTTTGTATCCTTTGACCCCATCTCCCCATTTCCCTCCTGCCCCCCTCTAACCACTGTTTTTTATTCTCTAACATTCCACATAGTGTAAGTGAGATCACACAGTATTTGTCTTTCCGGGCCTGGCTCATTTCGCTTGGCATAATGCCCTCCAGGTCTAGCCATGTTGTGACAGATGGCAGGATCTCCTTTTCATTATTATTCTTTTCCTACTAGGTAAGTTTTTATCTCTCACCGCCCAGGGTCTCCTTTTCTAAGGCTGAGTGATACTCCATTGTACATACACACTGCATTTTCTTTATCGGTTGTGTGTTGATGGACGCTTAGGTTGTATCCATGTCTTGGCTGTTGTCAATAGTGCCACAGCGACAGGAAGTGCAGACATCTTTCCGAGGTGCTGATTTCATCTCCTTTGGGTCCGTGTCCGGAAGAGGGATTGCTGGGTCTCAGCATCCTTTTAACTTACACTGATGTGTAACAAGTTGATGACACTTGGCACATAGGATAACACGGATGTCATTGCTGTCAGAGATGGTCTGCAGCCCCCTATCAGCTGCCAGCCTCTGTTCCAGGTGCTCTCTGTGTGTCTGTTGCAGGTGGGCGTGCTGTGTGCAGAGGTTCCATGGGACATATTTCCATAGCAGGGCGCTAGACCGTGGGACCCCAAGGTAAGATTTTTGGACTGTTCTCTGGAGTCTTGTTTCTTTGCATCCTGTAAAGTCCTGAGCGTGTTTCCTGGGGCTTAGATGATGATGTCAGTTGAAGTAAGGTGAAAGCAGCATCCTGTGATCCCCGTTGTGTCCTGCGGTGGGGCAGTCCCATGCATGCCTTTAGGGGCTGTGGCAGAGGTGACGCCTTCAGAAACTGCATAGGTAAAGAGCTCCCTGGGGCATCTCCCTCCCTCGACTGCTGGCATGTCAGCAGCGTGCTATGATGGGACGTGTGTGGCTTCAGGCACTGGGTCTCCGGTCCCCACTTTGAACCTATCTAGCTCTGTGACCTGCTCACAGCTTCCATGTCTTGATTTGATAAGCAAATCTGGATTAATAGTGGGTTTTTGTTTTGTTTTGACCACATGCTCCTGACCCTTTTCAACCCCAAAACATTTCTTTGTTAACATTTTAACCCTGGAAGTGTTTTTTGACTCCCTGTGGGGTCTTTGCAGTGGCAGCTGCTGGAGCTCTGTGCTCAGTTGGGCTGCACCCCCTGACTCGAGCCATTCTCCAGGCTCCTGCCCTGCCTGGCTCTCCCTCTGTCCTTGTCTGTTCCTGCATCCTGAAAGTGATCACAGGCCACCCATGCCCTGGTCATTGATGGTGCAGGGGAAGGAATGCTGAAAGAAGTTTCCCTGTGTTTGGAGGGTCCAGCTGTCCCTTTCTAACCCTGGAGCTTTCCCACACTCCAGCCTTTCTCCTGTCAGGCCTTCAGAGGTTGGGCCTGTGCAGGCCCCGTGTGATATAGCGATTGGACCACATTTGGATCCCCTTGCCAACGCCAGTCTGTGCATTTTTACGTGGACTCCACACTGGCACGAGTTCAGGTGGCACTGAAGGGCACATATGAGAATCGTAAATCATGGGTGCTGCTTTGCGAAATTTGAGATGTGCTGCTTCTCCAGTAGCCATCAGTAATTTTGAATAAATGGAGAAAGAAAAATAAAGGCGGGGCTAGAAAAGCTGTGTTTCTGTGGGTCACTCTTTCTGGTCAGTTGCCCTGATTGCAAACTGCTTAAAAGAAAATCATTTCTTTTAAAAACTGAAGTTTTAAGACGTTTTTCCTTTTGTACCATTTCTCGTGGGGTTTCTGTTGGTGTGCATAAAGCAGGAGCCTGGTTGGTTGGGACCCCCTCGGTGGTGTCAGCTTGGGGAGGAGAAGGTGGAGCTGGAAACTAAACTAAATACCTGTGTGCTTTTTCCCCCTTTTAGGTCTCAGCCTTAGATGCAGAGACTATGCAAGGAAGTCCCAAGGCCATGGAGTCAGTGAACCTTGGGATGACCTAGGCTTCTGGGTTTGCCAATAATTTTTACCACGGTGAGTTAATGCCAAGGGCTGGGAGCCTACAGCCGGAGGCTAAGCTGGTTGTGTTTATGCAGATTCCTAAGCCACTGATCTCATTTGTCCTTTCTTCTAGAATCTCTTGGTGGTGTTCATGGACACCAGAGGGGCAGAGAATGGAGTGTGAGGTTGCCACATGAAGTGTCACCAGAGCCGCTCCCTGCTGCCTGCTCAGAGCATCATGGAACACCTGTACACTCTGCACAAGAATTGGCGTCTAGACGTGGGAGACCTTAGCCAGCTCTGAGTTTTGACAGCACAGGGCCGTGGACAGGGAAGGCCAGTCCCGTGTCCCCCTGCTTGTGCCTGCAATGGCTTTTTTAATAACCAAGACTTTTTGTTTTGAATTTGTAGCTGTTGTTAACAGCCATTTAATAAACCTTACAGACTTGCTCTAAGTGCTTTGTGTTTTTTTTGGAGACATAGTCTTGCTCTGTTGCCTAGGCATTAGCCTGGTGCCATGGCATCAGCCTAGCAGCAACCTCCAACTCCTGGGCTCAAGCGATCCTCCTGCTTCAGCCTCCCGAGTAGCTAGGACTACAGGCATGCGCCACCATGCCCAGCAAATTTTTTATTTTTAGTAGAGACGGGGTCTCGCTCTTGCTCAGGCTAGTCTTGAACTCCTGACCTCAAGTGATCCTCCTGCCTCAGCCTCCCAGAGTGCTAGGATTACAGGCGTGAGCCACTGTGTTGGGCCCTGCCTGCTCTTTATATCAGTGACAACCCATGAGCCTGTAAGGCTGGGAGTGGAGAAAGTAGGCCACAGGCCCAATCTTGTTTTCATTCTTTGAGTCTTTCCTGTTTTTAACAAACGCTAGAGGCTTGGCACATAGGATAATGCTTGAGGTGTGCACGTGGGATTAGGAGGTGAATAAGTGCTGGGAGTTGGCTCACATTTAGGGTCCATGAGACTTGGGGGCATTATAGAACAGAGTCAGGGCAGTTTGTGGAGTGAGACAGGTCTGGTGGCATTAAGGAAGGCTGGAGTGCCCTGGAGGTCTAGGACCTGGCTCACTAGTAAAAATATTCACTTGTGTGACCAACTGTTTCAGTTTGCCTGAGATTGAGGGGTTTCCTAGGAAGTGGGACTTTCATTGCTAAAGTCAAGGAGATCCCAGGCAAACTGGACTGAGTTGGTCAGCCTATCTGGGATGTAAAATGGATGGTATCAGCTTGATAGGTTATTGAGTAAAGGTGGGAGTAGGGGGACCATGGAGCAGTTGCCGTTGGTGAAACTGAGGGCCAGGCTTTTGGGTACAGTCAATTATGCAGCAATGAGGTGATCTGCTAAGGATATGCATGCACAACTCTCATCTTTTTATCCTCATTGTACGGAGTGAGAGGTCTACACACAGAGCAGCTGTCCCCAGCTCTTTTGGCACCAGGGTCCGGTTTCATGGAAGACAATTTTTCCACGGACCGGGGGTGGGTTGTGGTGCAGAGCTCAGGCGGTGATGCCGATGTAGGGCCGCTTAACAGACCAGGGACCAGTATGGGCTGCGGTCGGGGGTTGGGGACCGCAGACATAGAGGAAATGTGTCCCAAGGGCTGTGATGAAAGGGTGTTCATTGCCCCATTTCTGCATTTGAAATTGAAACTGCCTTGGCTGGGGCTGGAGCAGAGTAGAGTGGTTTGTGTTTTTCCCAGGCACAATTTTGGTTTTAATAAACCTCCATCAATCGAGATCTGTCCCTTGGTCCCTTATTTTGGGTTGTCATCCCTAATCCCCACTCCCCCTGCCCGAGCCTCTGGTAACCATCATTCTATTCTCTGCTTCTATGAGTTTGACTTTTTTGGATTCCATATGTAAGTGGGATCACGTGGCATTTGTCTTGCCATATTGCCATTTTGCTTTGCCGCTGGGAAGCACAGCGTCTGCCCCTAGTAACCTCCTACATACTAGCTTTTCTTCCAACCTCACCTCACTCTTCTACCCTTATTTTCTATCAGCCTTGATTTCTTTATCTATTTTCAGCCTACTGTAGTTTAATTATTTTTGTAAGTTACTTTAAAGCTTAAGTAAATTGATTATAGATATAAACAAAACCTCTTTAGCCTGGTGTGTGCTGTTGTCCAGAGTCCATCTTGGAGTCTTGGAAGCATCAGCCTGAATACTTCTGCCTCCAATTCCAATGTCTGTGGAAGCAGAATCCCCTCCCTAAGATTTTTGAGAATTCTTAGTGGGTTTAGACTGTCACTTATTCAACCAACTTGAATTTTGGGACATCTATCATGGCTTCTTCTGTACCCAGTGGTGCCTCAATTCTAAACATAAAATGCAGCTCCTTGATTCCTCAAAAAATTAAACAGTTAGCCGGGCATGGTGGCGCATGCCTGTAGTCCCAGCTACTCTGGAGGCTGAGGCAGAAGGATCACTTGAGCCCAGGAGTTTGAGGTTGCTGTGAGCTGGGCTGACGCCACGGCACTCACTCTAGCCTGGGCAACAGAGTGAGACTGTCTCAAAAAAAAAAAAAAAAAAAAATTAAACATTGAATTACCATTTGATCCAGCAATCCTACTTATGCATATATATCCAAAAGAATTGAAAGTAAGGACTCAAACATATTTGTACACCAATGTTCATAGCTGCGTTATTCAGCATAGCCAAAATGTAGAAACAAATATCTATTGATGGATGAATGAATAAACAGTGTGATATATCCCTGTAAGGGAATATTATTCAGCCTTAAAAAGGGATGAAATTCTGATGCATGCTGTTATGTGAATGCACTCTGCGGGCATTATACTAAATGAAATAAGCTAGACAACAAAGGACAAATATTGAATGGTTCCACTTATATGAGGTACTGTAAAAGCAACATTTACCTTATATGAAATGTCGATTTTCCTGGGTCTTGCAAGGATATAACCATTTGTCTCACTACCCCAACCCTGCCTTTTTTTTTTCTTTTTTCTTTCAGTGTGCCTTTAAATGCTGAAACTTCCAAATTACCGTTTGGAAAAACAACAGCCATATCTTTGTCTGTGGTTTGTGTTTTTCCTGGGCACATCCTCCGCTTTGGCTTACTAAACCTCCATTGATTGAGATTTTTGCCTCAGTCACTTATTTGGGGTACCTAGAGGAGTCAAAATCATAGAGACAAAAGTGGAACAGTGGTTACTAGTGGGCCGAGAGGACGGGAGTGAGGAGTTAGAGTTTAATGGGCACAGAGTTTCAGTTCAGGTTTAGGAGATGATCCAGCCATGAATGACAGTGATGGTTACGCAACAATGTGAATGTACTCAATGCCGTTGACCTGTACACTTAAAAATGGTTGAAATGATACATTTTATGTGTATCTTGCCATTATAAAAAGTTAAATAAAACAAAAAAACCTCACAGCTCCGTCACCAGTTTGCATCAAAGAAATCCACTAAAACAAAGATTGCTAAATACCCCAGAGCTTACCAAAGAGTTAAGGGCTAGCAGGAGGCGATTGTGGAGCTGGGAACAGAGTTACATGCCTGTTATCCCAGCTACTTGGGAGGCCAAGGCAGGAGGATCACTTGGGGCCAGGAGTTGGAGACCAGCCTGGGCAATATTGCGAGACCCTGTCTCTACAAAAAATAATAAAGAGGCATTCATATCTCAATTATAAGTGGAATCTAAAAAAAAATTGAACTAGAAGCAGAGAGTAGAATGGTGGTTGCCAGGGTCCTGTGGGGAGAGCGAGGGGATACAACAAATCCGAAAAGCAATCTCCAGTGATATCCCAGTTACAGGCCAGAGGGAGGTTTTCAGTTTTGATAGATATAGCATTATTTAAATATGTTTTAGGGAAAAAATAAGCAGATGGTCTTTCTACTCTCAGAAACTGATTTATTCCATTTTGGTGATAAGGAGGACAAGAGAGGGTATATGTGCAAAGGCCTGGGACACGATGGCCACCACTCCCATTCACCTATCCCATCGGCATTTAGGGTGAGACCTGCACAGTCTTACCCTGAACCGAGCATGCTGAGTGGGGGTGGGGCAGGGTAGGAGGCCAATGATAAAATGCATCCAGGGCCTGCTTCGAAGCTAAGCCTGTGATGCGGCTCCAAACGGGGTGCACAGTGAGGGCTCAAGAAACACCAGCCATAATTTTTATGGGTATGATTAAGAAAAGAGTGTCGCAACCGCATTCTGCGACAGAACTCTCTTTCAGGATGCAATTCATCGCCTCCTTCCGGGAGCACATTAGCATTCCTGATAAATGCTTAAAGCAATTTTCTGATAAACTTTAACAAGATTAAAACCTCTTTGGGGAAATCAGCTACCCGAACATTTGGTTGATTATTAGCCATTCTTTGTCTTGTATTCAGTTTCCTAATGATTATCCAACCATTCTCTTTTCCTGTGAAATGTCCTTAACAAAAGGGACTTGTTGACTTGGCTTTGTGGCAAGCTTGGAATAAAACTTTGACACATGCTTATAACTAATTTATGTGAAAAAAAATTTAGAACAGTCGTTATGGAGAAAGAACATAAGAATAGTAGCTAACACTAAATACTTGCTGTTTGCCAGACGTTATGTTAAATGCTGACCAACGCTTTATAATATTGGGTTATAATAGCTCCGTTTTACTTATAATTTGCTCAGAGAAGTGAAGTGATTTGTCCAAGATCACACGGCCAGTAAATGACAGAGCCAGGTTTTGAATCCAGGCCTGCCTGAGGCCTGAGCTGGAGCTAGCTACAGCTACGCTCTTCTATCTTTGCCGAAGGAATTATAGTCGGAGATGGAGAGTGTGATAGTCCCTGAGACAGGGACAGGTGCAGGATTGTGACACTGCAGAGGAGGAGAGGGTCCTCCAAGTAGAGGGCTTGGGAAGGGGCCATGGGGAACAGATGATGGCCTTTCCCAGAAGAGGAAGGAGGGGAGGGACAGGTGGAGACACTGAGCAGGACATGCCAGGAGGAGCAGCTGTGTGGGCAGAGGCAGGACAAAGACCTGTGTGGAGGAGATCGTAGAGTTTCATCTGCAGCCGACAGAGTGTCCCTACTCGTCTCAATGTGAGAATCTCGTCACCTGGTGTTATGGCCCCTACGTCCTGCTAGTTAGATTTTTTATTACTCTGGATTCAGAGAGCCCACCCCAGTTCCATCACGCACTAGCTGTGTGACCTTGGGCAAGTCACTTCCCCTCTCTGAAGGGAAGATTTGCTCATCTGAAAATCGGGGGTAATAATAGCATCTTTCTCATGCGATTGTTGTGAGGATTCAATTCCCTAACCCTAACCCAAAAACCTTGAACAGTAATTAGCACATGCCTGGCACTTACTAAAGGCTCCATTGAAACATGAGGTATCACTGTTTTAAAACACTGTTTTGAAATTCAATGCAATAACATTATGTTTTTCTGGAGGCTTGTGAAAAAGAATTAACTTTTCATTTTTGCATAAATTCAGACTTTAGAAAAGTTGCAAAAATAGTACGAAGAATTCCTGAATACACTTCACCAAGATTACAAATATATACATGTGTATAGGGAGAGACATACATATATACCTATATTTTCCCCTGAGCTGTTTGTGAGTCAAATACAAACCTGTTGGCCCTTTACCCCTAAATACTGCCTTGCTTTACCTAGAAGCAGGGACATTCTCCTATATAGTCACAAAATCGTGAAATTAACATTGATACAATACTATTATCTGATCAGCAGAGCAAATCCAGATTTTGTCAATTGTCCCACAATGTCCTATTATTTAACAAAAGAAAATCTCTGGTTACCTATTGCATTCATGTATCGTGTTTCTTACGTTTCCTTGAGTCTGTGACAGTTCCCCCGTCTTTCTTTGTGTCTCACTATCTTGACAGTTTTGAAGAGTACAGGCTGGTCACGTTGTGGAATATCCCTCTCTTTGGTTTTGACTGATATGTCCTCACGACTAGATTCATGTTTGGTGTCTGAGCAGGAACACCACAGAGACTTATTTAGTGCATCATATTCTTGTGAACATTTTTGTCGACAACCTTGAACTAGGGTCCTGGTACCTCTGAGAGTGCGCCTAGGAACCTGCAGGGTTAACCGGTATCCTAGGTGACCCAGTTGTCTGCAAACATTCAGGACGGACTCGAAGACGCGGCCAGTAGATGGCGCTGCAGCCTGCACTTTCAACGCAGCTCTCTTTCCCGAGAGTCCGAGGGCTGGGCTGCCAGGTGGATTCACGCTAACAGCTACCTGGAGGTGATTGGGCTGCCTGCCTTCTCCTCTCCCTTCCCTGAAACGGGGCTTCTCACCACCGCCACCCCCCTGTCCCTTCAGAGTGACTTTTCTGGCTGCCCCAGGACCTCACAGGGGTTAGAACTCACTTTGGTGTTCCTAAGTCAGAGACAATCCACCCTCAAGGTGAGAGACCTCTCCCCAGTTTTCTGAAAAGCAAGCCAGGAACTATAAACATAATAATGGCAATAAGACCCGCAGCTAGCATTTCTCATTCAACAGTCACAGCAACTCCTGGGAAGAGGATTGTTCTAGAGGACGTAACCTTCCCAAGGTCACACAGCAAGTCACTGTCTCCGCCTCCTGTTTCCATCTTGGCTGGAACCTGCTTGAGTTAGAGGAAGGTGTGGGGAGCAACCATGCTGCCCTGCAGGCCTGTGCTCCAAGCGCTCCGGGGCATCCAAAAAAGGAGGGGCACAGACGCTGGGCCAGTGCCCCTGTGAAGGGCAGGCTTTCATGGTCGCGGAGGCAGACACAATGTGGTCACAGCACATGAAGGGCAGACTCTAAGAGGCCAGAGGGCCTGCAGGGCTTTGAAAGACTGGGGACAGTGGGGCAGTGTGGACAATTCAGTCTTTGTAATGTCCACCGTAGAGCAAATCATACTTGTTGAATTTGTTTCCACTTATTTAATCCTTTTCTAATAGACTGCATTGAGGGGATTTTCAAGGTAAGGGATCCAGAGTGTCTGGGAGGATGGTGTGGGAAGCGGGCAGGTGGGCATTTTTACCGATGGGCGTGGCCAGGAGAAGTGTCCTGAAACACAGGGAATTGCCTGGAGCTCTGGGCAGCATCCTTACCCCTACGTATTGCCGTGGAGACAGACACTGCCTGTCGCTTAGGCAAGACCTTGTCTCCCCTCTGTCCTATCAACAGAACCCTGGATCAGTTGAAGTGGCCACATGCCCAGCCAAAGAGCTTCGCTTCCCTGCATTTGCAGCTAGTCCTGGCCCATAGACATGAGCCAATAATGCTGGGTGGGTGTGTTAGTTTGGGTCCCATCAGAAGAGAGAAACCACATGGTAATTTGAATGGGGAGAGTTTAACATAAAGGTTTACTAAGTATAACAGGGGGTTGGGGGTAAGGAGGGATTGGTTGGTAAGAAGTAAAGAGAACTGTGCAGAATACAGGAGTAACAGATGGGGAACTGCCGCTGCCCTTAGGGTTATCATGAAGCCCCCCCCCCACCAACTCTCTTAGGGCTGAGATCCAGACCTTGTTGTAGAGGGCACAGCAGTAGTTCACTGGATGGCAGGGAAGTAACTGGTCTGTGCTGGTAGAACCTGCTAGAAATCTGTCCTCTGGAACTTGCCAGAAAACTGCCCTTTAAGGTGTCAGGGAAAGCTATTCACAGGGAGGTGTCTCACTAGAGGCACTCAGCTACAAAATCGCCAAAGGTGGGATACCAGGGGAAGCTGCTGGCCTCTTGGTGCTGCTGGCTGCTGTGTGCTGCGGGAACTGGATCCTGGAGTAGTTGCCTCTGCTGTAGGAGGCTGCTGGGTGACCATACCTGAAGCAGGAAGGGGTGGGCTCCTGGAAAGCCCTTTAAAAGAGATTATATTTGTCTAACTTATCCCTTTTGCCCTTTGATCCTCCCTTTCTTTCCACCTGGAACATAGTCATGATGGCTGGAGCACAGCGTCCCTCTGGTGAGCATGAGAAAGAAGTCCACATTTTCTGGATCGTGGAGAGAAAAGTTAGAAGGAGACTGGTTACCTGGTGTCCTGCTAGTGCTGCCCTATTAGCCTTACTTCAGACTCTTCATCACAAGAGGGAAAAACAAATCTTTATCTTGACTGAGACATTTTTATTTGCTTTTTCTGATTCTCTACAATTAAATTTTATTCTTAACTGTATTAACTGTGTTTAATGCAAAGGCTCAACTGAGTATAATTGGCATGAAATCACTTCAGCCAATGAACAGAAATCATGTGAATTCACTTTTTATAATTTATACACATTGACTTTCTAAGATGACAGGTAAGTAGTGATTATAAGAACAGTAAGTATTTCTGAGCATTTATTTATGCAATATTTAAAAAGATTTTAATTGAAGTCTAACACACATACAAAAATGCACAAATCATATGTTGTGCAGCTCAATTTTTCACAAGGTGGACACAAATATGTCGCCACTGAGATTGAGCAAAAACATCACTTGCACCCTGGAAGACCCGCTCATTCAGTGACCACTCCCACAAAGAAGACCACTATCCTGATTTTTAATGACATAGATTCGTTTTGCGTATTTTAAAACAAAACACAAATGGCATCATATAGCATGCGGTCTTTTGTGTCTGGCTTCTTTCTCTTAACATTATGTTTGTGAATTCATCCGTGTTGTTGCCCTGGGAAGACATAGGCCAGGCTCAGATCCTGAGAAGCAGCTGAAGGGAAGTGGGGTCTGTGAGATGAACAGGCATTGCTTGTCACTAGTGCGTGCTGGGAGGAGATTAGCTGGAAGATGCTCTGGGTGCAGGAGTCCCTGGCCAGGTTGAGTAGCTGCTAGCCTATCCCATTCATCAGGAAGCCCAGCTGCAACTCCAACACACAAAGCCAAGGTCCTGGAAATCAGTACAGCTTGGATTCTTCGGACAATAGCTACCATTTGGATTTACAAATCTCTTGAATCGTTGTGACAATCCTATGCCCCTCCCATGCTTGTCTACCCCCCACCTTTAAGCCTTTACATTATAACAAGTAGGCATCTTTTCTTTTCAAAAGTCTCCATGAATCAATAGTCTACAACTTATACAGCTGAGAAAGTTTATTTATAGAGAAGGGGTCTCACTATGTTGCCCAGGCTGGTCTCGAACTCCTGGCCTCAAGTATCCTCCTGCTTTGGCCTCACAAAGTGCTGGGATTATAAGTGTGAGCCACCACACCAAGCCCGAGAATGTTTAAATGAAGTCTTTCCTAAACCCGTCTCTCTGTGATAGATTTATTTTGCATTGTTCTCATCCAAATACAGCACAGAGCCCTCTAGAGTCTACCTCCTAAATGAAGGAATGTGAGGCTGGACCTGCTGCCACCATCTTGGCACTGCAATGGAAGAGCCTGTCTGAGATTGAAGCCATCCCAGGTGAAGGAGGAACAAAGAAAAAACAAAACTGAGCCCTGAAGACTTCATCTGAGCCCCTGAATCCAAACTGACCCTGAAGTTTGAGCTACTCTTGGACTTTTCGGTTACATGAGCTGCAAATTCTCCATTTTTTTTGCTGTGGCTAATTTAGCTGAGTTTCTGTGACTTGCGCTTGGGGAGCTAGTTGGGGTATGTGGGGTGAAGAGACCAAGAGAGCTAAGACCTAGATTTCAAGGAGCCCTATATTTGGCCCTTGGTATCTGACTGTTTGGCATTCATGTAGTTCATCACTGCTAGGCCTCTTTTGCAAAATGGAGAGGTCACCCAGGATATGTATTCTGTGACTAAAATTCTATGAATTTTATCATAATGTCCGATGTTTTATAGGTGTTTCCGTTATTGGAAGCATCTAGAAGAAGGGGCCTGTAAATGTCTTTGGGTATTATAGTATCTGTGCCCGCCCACCATCCTTTCCTGGGAATGGCAACTCATTTTTATTTTGGGACCTGCTCTTCCTCCATTCCATGTGCTCCCACTGGAACTGCCCGTCAAAGTCCTCCTTGTTGGGCCTTATTCCGTAGGGCATGGTCACGTGACATAAGCAAGGCCAATCAGGCTGTCTATCCCAGTGAGTTGTAGTTTTGATTGAAGACTTCAGAAGACAGAAAATGGACCCAGCGTGGTGGCTCACACCTATAATCCCAGCACTTTGGAAGGCCGAGGTGGGAGGATCGCTTGAGGTCAGGAGTTTGAGACCAGCCTGGGCAACATAAGCGAGACCCCGTCTCTACAAAAAATAAAAAAAATAGCCAGGTGTGGCCCTTCTGTAGTCCCAGCTACTTGGGAGGCTGTGGTGGGAGGATCGCTTGAGCGCAGGAGTTTGAGGTTGCAGTGAACTGTGATGACGCCACTGCACTCCAGCCTGGGTCACAGAGCAAGATCTTGTTTCAAAAAAATAAAAGAAGAAGATAGAAAACGCAGCTGAAATTTCCCCTGCTCTTGAGGTTCTTGGGCCACCGTGGCTCTTATTTTCCCCAAGCTTGGTTGTACACCTCTTCCTTTTATACACTCCCCGTGTTGGCTGATTTCCCTGTGTTTGTGGTTTATACCCATCAAATCCTATAGATGCATTCTGAAGTGTGTAGGGTGGGCACTCTCACTTTACATGAGTGTTACATCTCACAAAAGTAAAAAGTTGAGTAATTTTGGGCTAATCCTGACAAAAGATGGTCAGAATTTCTATTTAACACCAGAAATACCACCACTATGTGGTAACTGCACAAACACAATTCATCTCTGCTCACCGGCTTTAGCAATTTGTGATTCTTGATGAACTTTTGATTTTAGGGAATTTGCATTATTTCAAATTTTGTGTGTATAATTTGATGCAATTGTTTTATATAATACTATTTAAAATGTGATAATTTACAGTCACATAGAATGCACTATATTGTATAAGGCATATAGTAAATGCTCAGTGAATGTTGCTGAATGAAACAACAAAATCAATGAACCAGGGCAGGGGGCAGCAAGCTACAGCCCTCAGGCCAAATCTGTCCAGCTACCTGCTTTTGCAAATAAAGTTTTATTGGAACACAGCCGGGCCCATCCGTCTACATATTGTCTATGCCCACTTTTGCACTGCCACAGCAGAGTTCAGTAGGTGTGACAGAGACCATATGGCCAGCAAGTCTAAAATATTTACTCTCTGGCCCTTTGCAGAAAATATTTGCTAACCCCTGATCTAAGGGACTGAGCCAGCTTGGCAAATTGATGTTCTTTTCCAGGTAGATCAGACATCCTAAGTTACTTTGTACATAAAAAGATATGTCCAACTCAATATGGACCAGTCCTTTGAGTCATAGCACTATAGTATATAGTGATTTTTTTATGCATTTTTCTGTGTGTCTGCAATATTTCATAATAAAAAACACATGCAAGAGACATCTATGATACTAAATGATATAAGAGCAAGGCTAATGCAGAGAGGTCTTGTGGGAGATTGCATTATTTGTTCAAAACGCTTAACAGCCATTCCATCCCATGCCTTCTTATGGCACCTTCCCTACAAGCTGTCCCTGTGGGAGGATTCTATTTCTCATGAAGTGGACATGAGATGTGAGTGAGAAGTGTGCCATCGTGGTGGTAAGCCATGAAGAGCTTGGGGATGTTTGTTCCGCAGCATAACCTGGTGAAACTTGACTAATACATTAACGCATCTGGAACATTTTTGCATAATAACTTCCAGTTAAAGGAAATAGAAGACTCCTCTGGGCCAATACCAACTTCCATAGATAAGGAAGAGAAGACAAATAACAAACACCCAGATTTCAGTTTCTCCTCTGTATAATGAATGAACTTTGGAATCAACTAGAAAAATTGAGGTAGGGTGTGCTCTGACCAGTACTTGTTTCAAAAGTAGACTTTCTGAATGGTCAAGTATGAGATCAATTTAAGCTCTCTAGCTTTTTTTATGAGAATAAATAATTTTTAAAAATAGATGTTTTTTGGCTGGGCATGGTGGCTCACTCCTGTAATCCTAGCACTCTAGGAGGCTGAGGCGGGTGGATCGCTCAAGATCAGGAGTTCAAAACCAGCCTGAGCAAAAGCAAGACCCCGTCTCTACTAAAAATAGAAAGAAATCAATTGACCAACTAAAAATATATTTAAAAAATTAGCCGGGCATGGTGGCGCATGCCTGTAGTCCCAGCTACTTGGGAGGCTGAGGCAGGAGGATCACTTGAGCCCAGGAGTTTGAGGTTGCTGTGAGCTAGGCTGACGCCATGGCACTCTAGCCCGGGCAACAGAGTGAAAGTCTGTCTCAGAAAAAAAAAAAAATAGATGTTTTGTAAAAGACAGACTACGAGGAAAAAGTAAGAATTACAAAGAAAGAGCTAATAAGGTCTTATTCAAAGGAAAAGGGAGGCATACAAGTACCTCCCAGACACTGGAAATGCTGGTACCTACAGGATCAGGTGAAGGAATGAAAAGAACCAAATGGACAGGAGAAAGAGAAAGGTACAACATTAAGGGAAAAGCAAAGAAACTTTGAGGATACTGCATTTATGTACAACTCAACAGACTCCCTGATGTTGCTCAGAAAAAGAAAAATAACATTTTAAACCAATAAAGCCTCCTGGTTGCTGCTCACCCTGCAGCCACAAGAGCTGCCAATGTGAGACACAGCTGGGAGCATCTCCCTACCCTCGGGAGTTAGGATCTGAAGCCACTGTGTTCTCTCCCAACCGCGTCTTGGCACACATGCCTCGTCGTCCTGCTCACCAGGCACACAGGCCTCCTGCAGAAATCCTGTTTCAGAACGACCTCTGCGGTGTCCCAGCTAGCCACAAAGTTAACGGCTTTTATTGTAAGTCAGACAATTCAATACACAGTCTCCCAGTTTGGTGAGGATCCAGCCGTCAGCTTTCGCAGGATGTGGCAACAGACAGAAGCCGTTGGCGTAGATGGGTCTGAGGAGGAAAAGATGGCAGAGTGAGAGCCCCCTGTGGTCCTCCCAACACTTCCCAGGAGAACACAGCAGCAGCAGCAGCGACAAAATGACAGAGCAAATTGCAGAAGAGCACGCCATCTATAAGGAACTTGGCATGTTTGGGCGAATTGGCAAGTGCGTCTTTCCAGACACATAGAGATATTTGCAAAAAATGTAAGGAAGATCTCAACAACCCCTACTCATCCCCCAGATCTCAAGTGGACACAGGTTCCTTAAGAGTTAAGTGACAGGGTCCAGAAGGCTCTGGCTAACATCCTTAGTTGGAAACAGGAGGAATCAGATCAGGGCAGAGGTGGACTCAGGAGAATTAGGGAAGGTCACTCCCTGGGCCTGTCTTCAAGCCCCAGGATGGTGGGAACCTGGTCTGTCCGAGGACCCAGTGACCTTGCCACTTTATTTTCTCTGAGCTTGGCTGCTAAGCCAAACCAACAACAAGGGGAAGGTGGGGAGAGAAGAGGTGGGAATGTGGGAATGACCCTGACACTCCAACATCGGCTTTGCACAAGCCGGTGGAGAAGAGATACGTAAACTGAACCACGCTCTACACAAGGTGGCCCAAGGCTTTAGCAAGACTCAGAGGTCACAAAGTGTTACAGAGGATCTGAATGAAATAACTAATCAGGTTGATGTAAGAAATAATACTGCCTTGTGTGTGTGTCCTGCAAAAAGAAAACATACCCTCTATTCAGACACACAGGAAAACATTTTATTTACAGCCATGGTCAATTTTTGTAAATATCAGTAGCTTTCCCCATAATAGAAATAACAGAGACCTCTTTGACCACCAAGCATGAAACCACAAATAAAAACAAAAGTAGAAATGAGGCAAAAAACCCGACCACATGAAAAATTTAAAACCCCTTCTTCAACTCCATTTGAAAAGGGGAAGTCAAAATGGCAAGTTCAAACCAGATTGAGAAAAAGAAATGAATACAGTTATGTGTCAAAAGCGATGAGATACAGCTAAAATCATATTGAAATGAAAATTTAGGCTTAAACACTTATATTTCTCTTTTCTTCTAAAATTAAATATTTTATTAACATAGTAGTTGTCTTTGGAACGTGAGCACACACACTCACACACTCGGAATGATCTGCCTGGGGAAAAAATACTAAATATGACTAAGGGGAAAATGAAAAACTTAATTCCTGAAGGTTTTAATTATCGTAGGCAATTATGTCCACATCACTTACAGAGCTATTGACCAATCTCTCCAAGGAAGCAGAGTTTGAAAGGGGAGAAAAATCTTGGGAAAAATTCAACAGTTAAACACTTAGATTTCAGAAAAGAAAAAGATAAATGCATCAAATATTCAACTCAGGAAAATACAGAGTGAGCAATGAAATGAATTTAAGAAAAGAACAGAATGAAGACATGCAGAAATTAATGAATCAGAAAACAAAACCAAAGCAGAATTGATACATTGAAGAGCTGATTCGCTGTGGGAAAAAACCCACAGAGCAGAATAGATTAGACCACAAACCAGCCTCATTAAGGAGGAAAAACACAGGCAGAGAAGGCACAATTAGGAATGAGAACAGAAAAATAAGCACGATAAGAGGACATTTTAATATGTATTTCTTAATTACATAAATAATGCATGAATACATTAGAAACAAAAGTCAAATAAGAAGAAAAAGTAGAGCAAAAAGTTGAAGTCCTCTGTATCAGTTTGCTAGAACCGCCCTAGCAAAATGCCACGGGCTGGGTGGCTTCAGCAAGAGAAATTTATTTTCTCCGAGTTCTGGAGACTGGAAGTCTGTGATCGAGGTCTTGGCAGGTTGGATTTCTTCGATGCCTCTCCCCTTGGCTTGCAGATGGCTGTGCTCTTGCTGCCTCTTCACAGGGTGCACGGGAGTCCCCTTGTCTTTCTGGGTGTCCAAACTTGCTCTTCTTATACGGACATCAGTCAGATTGGAGTAGGACCCACTCCAAAGGCCTCAGTTTAACCTAATCACGTCTTTAAAGGCCCTATCTTCAAATACGGTTACATTCTGTAATTCCTTTTTTTTTTTTTTTTTGAGACAGAGTCTCACTCTGTTGCCCAGTCTAGAGTGCCGTGGCGTCAGCCTAGCTCACAGCAACCTCAAACTCCTCGGCTCAAGCGATCCTTCTGCCTCAGCCTCCCAAGTAGCTGGGACTACAGGCATGCACCACCATGCCCAGCTAACTATTATTATATATATATATATATATATACACTTTAGTTGTCCAGCTAATTTCTTTCTGTTTTGTTAGTAGAGACGGGGTCTTGCTGCTCAGGCTGGTCTCGAACACCTGAGCTCAAGCGATCCACCTGCCTGGACCTTCCAGAGTGCTAGGATTACAGGTGTGAGCCACCGTGCCCGGCCAAAATGCGGTCACATTCTGAGGTACTGGGATTCAGGGCTTTGACATATGAATTTGGAGAGGGGACACGATTCCACCTCTAACACCCTTTTCCACCTGTTTCTCCTCAAGACCCATCCTCTCCCCACATGTAACGTGATTAGCCAGGCCTGCCTGTGACATCGACGGGGACCAGGACAAGAATCAAACTGAGGCCGGGTGGGTTTAACACCACTTCTGCATATGTCTACCTATTTTTTGTAAACCCAGCTAACAAATAGTTGAATAAAAATGTTCTATCCTCCTATCTGGACAAAAAAAATCTTCGTAATGACCTGAAAAACCAGATTTGGATTTAGAATTCCTGGCCTCTCCACAGCTCCTTGCCAGAACATGACAATGAGGCTTCCCTCCGCTTCCCACGCCTGGCTCCATCTACACCCGGCAGCCTCATGCGCATGTGGGTGGAGCCTCCAACCTGCACATCTGAGTTCCTCCACCCCCTCTGCAAACAGCCATCCTTTGGTTACTGGTTGCGCCCGCAGTGATCATGACAGCGGTAGACTCCATCCTCAAGGGGACATACCCGGAGTGAGGCCCTCATATGCCTTGAAGGAATTGCAAGGTCCCAGGCACGAGAAGCCTGGCCTAGAAGGAGGGCTCAGGCTCTAGACCAGCATGTCCCTCTGGCACATTCCCTGGCAGGCGTGGTGCATCTGGAGGGGGCGTGGAGCAGATCCCGCCCAAGTGCAAAGCCCAAGGCAGGGATCCTTCGGGCTCAGCACTAAGGATGGCATCGCTGTCAAGTAAAAGTTATTCATGGATCTCTTTCTAGACACCTTTACATCAATTTCATGTATCAAAATGAGATTCTAATCTCAAAATAACATCTTATTGAAAAAACAGATTCTCTATTTTTCTGAAGCTTGTTTTTTCATTATGTCTTATAGACCTCTCCATGGCATCATATATAAATCTACTTTATTCTCTTTAACGGTTGCGTGATACTATGCAGCTAAAGGTATAGGAGGAGAAAAAGAGGAGAAAAAGAATTGTAAAAACGTATTTAACAGAATTCAATGTTAATCTCCTTGAAAAGTAAGCTGATCTAAAACCAAAATAAGCTTAAAAAAATACAAATTGCCAAAACTGATTGAAGAATAAACAGAAAACCTAAACAGACTAATAACCATGGAATTAGCTGAGGAAGTTATCCAAGAGGACTTCATAGTTTCTTTCAGCTTTGTAAGGTAATTCCAAAGCTCATCAAACTCTTCTCGAGTGTAAAGAAATAAGAGAAACTACCTGGTTATTTTTATGAAGGCACTAATATCCAAACCTGTCAAAGCAGCAAAAAGAAATTCACAGGCTAATTTCATCTATGAATATTGAAGCAAAACTTATTTATAAAAATCAATAAATGGGGTCTTGTAATATAGTTAACGAATACTAAACTATAGTCAAATGGTGGGAGGTCAATACACAAAAATCAGTTGTATTTCTATAAACTAGCAACGAACAACTGGAAACTAAAATTAACAACACAATACCATTTATAACAGCTCCAAAAAATGTAATACTTGGGTATAAATCTAACAAAACATGTATAGCATCTATATGCTACAAACTATGATGTGCTGTGAGATCAAAGACCTAAAAAGACAGAGAGGCAGACTGTGTTCACAGATTAGATGGTTCAACATAGCAAAGATGACAGTTCTCCCCAAATTTAGTTATAGGTTTAACATAATTCTTATCAAAGTTCCTGTAGGATTTGTCGCAAATATAGACAAGTTGACTCCAAAATGCACACATAAAGGCAGGAGATCTAGAATAAACAATTTTGAAAATGAAGGATAAATTTGGAGAAATCACACTATTTGATTGTAAGACTTATTGTGTAACAGCTACAGTAATCAAGACACTGGTATGGGTGTAGGGATAGACATATAAATCTGATTCTTGACAAAGGTATAAAAGCACCCCAATGAAGGAAGGATCGTCTATTCAACAAATAGTGTTGGTGCAATTGGACATACATAGGCCAAAAATCAACCTCACCCCAAACTGTACACTGTATGCAAAAATAAACTCAAAACTAATGATAGATCTAAATATAAAATGCAAAACTAGAAAACTCTTAGAAGAAAATATAAGAGAAAATCTTCATGAGCTAGGGCACGGATAAAATTTCTGAAAATTTCCTAGCTGTTGTACCAAAAGTACAAGCCATCAGACAAAAATAATAAACTGGGCTTCATCGATCAGAATTATCAGCATGAACCCATGGTTTTTAATAGATGCACAGACAGATATAGAGATAAATATGGCTCTGTGTGTGTGTGTGTTTGTCTTAGCTCCGTCCTCTCCGAAGGCCCAGAGGCAATGACATCGCAGTAGCAATGAGCATATCTAGTGCCCAGAGCATCTAGTGCCCAGATCCTGGTTCCTAAATACCATTTTCCAATAATATTTTCTTCCTTGGAGAAAGGAATATTTTCTTTCTTGGAGAAAGGCTTCCAAGGCTTAGGCAGGGAAAGTAAAAGATGAACCAGATATTATATTGTACTAGAGAGCAAGGAAGTGCTCTGAAATTGATGGGGCCATAGCCAAGGACACAGGAGTCAATCTGAGGTCATTCTTCGTGGTGAAAGCTGGCCTTATTTGAGCAAGAAGATTGGATTATAACCCTGTTCTATTTTCTCCCATAACCATTATCATCTCTTCACCTGTTATCTAATTAACTTATGTTTGTTTATTGCCTCTCTCTCCTCCAATATCCCACGTGCCATAACAGCACCTGGCATATAGTGCGGTCTCAATAAATGTTTGTGGAATGAGTGGAATTTCTCCCCTTTCCCTCCCCCATGGCACGTGGATTGGGGAAATTGAATGTTCTAATGGAAACAGAGAGAATCTATGCTCGGACCGTCTGACCCCAACATCAGCAGCCACTGCCAACTGACTCTGCCTCAGCACATCTGAGACTCACAGGCAGGCAGGGATAGTCCCGAGGGAGCTGAGCAGTCTGGAACATTCCTCCAGGAAAAGCTCTCAGCAACCTGGGAGCCCCTGTCCCAGGGAACACGTCTAAAGGTTTTCCTCTCAAAATGATACTTGGCACAGCCCAGTTACTTTGGAAACTCAGCGAGAAGCTGCCTTTCACGTGGCGAACTTAAAACCCACTGGCGTCTTTATTTCAGCGGAAACTCTCCCACTCTGGTGAGGCTGACAGTAGGTGCCATTTACCGATAAGGAAAGGAAGGGTGGGGAAAATAAGTGTATTAGCGTTCTAGCGCTGCTGTAAAAGAGTACCACAAACTGGGCTATTAAAACAGTAGAAATTTATTGTCTCACAGTTCTGGAAGCTGGAAGTTGGAAATCAAGGTGTCCACAGGTCACTCTACCCCTGGGACTCTGGGGAGGATCCTTCCTTGCCAGTTCCAGGCCTCTGCTAGCCTCCAGCAGCCCATGGCTTGCAGCTGCATTGGTCCAGTCTCTGCCTCCGTCCTCACATGACTGTCTTCAGGTCTTCTCCCCTCTGTGTGTATCTGTGTCTGTGTCCAAATTTCCCCTTTTTATAAAGACATCAGTCATTTGGGATTAGGACCCACTGTAAGGACTTCGTTATCTCTATCAAGACCCTATTTCCAAATTAGGTCACATTCTGAGGTCCTGGGAGTTAGGACTACATCGTATCTTTCTCGGGGGCACACAATTGCATCCGTAATAATAAGTAACTATGAAAATCGTGGAATGTTAGACTAAAAGGGACTTTTTCAGTTGAAACCACCCCACTCTCTACTCACTCTCTGCCTGACCTCAACCTTGCCCAGGCTCTCTTGAAATGGGAAGTTGCCAAGGAAGGTCACCAAAATATTAATATTAACTATGGTAAAAGGTCACCGGGTCACCTCAACCTGCCAAGCCTCCCTTCTCTCTGGCCCTTGGTCACCCTCCAAGAGCTAGGCCCTGCAGGTCCTCTCTTGTTTCCTGCTGTCCCTGGGTTTCCCCCTCCTGACTTAACATTTCACGGCTCATCTACCTCCCAAGTACTTTCCGAAGCTCCAGTAGACAGCGCAGAACCGTCAGAAAGAGAACAGGGGAGATCCTTCTCGGGGGGCTCTGTGATCTGAACAGGAGAGATGCAAGTGAGAGGCAGGGGCCGCTGAGCATGTGCACCGCAAGCAGAGGCAAAGATACGGAGCTAATTAACAGCTGGCTATAAACTGGAGGGGCCATGTGACAAGGGCCTGGGGCAGCCCATAACTGGGGAAAAGATTGGAGCATTAGGTTAAGTGACAAGAGACTCAGAATCAAATCACCCAGATACATATTAAGTGCCCGACTCAGTACTGCAATGAGCCGTGGGTGATACAAAGACATGTAATATCTATTTCTTGCCCTCCGGGCAATTAGAATCTACTTAGGGAGGTAAGCCATAAAACTCAGGAGAAGTTAGGTAAGAAAATATTTAAATAGTAATTCACAATGCCACACGATCAGTTGCCAAATGAGTTGTAGAGCTAATCACAAGCTTTAGTGGAATTCCGAACAAAGAGACGTCATGTGGTTATATACGACGTAGACTGGCGTATATTTTCTTGCTGAGGGAAAAGAAGAGTTAACTGAATAGGGCACACTAGCAGGGGTCTAGGAGGGGAGGCAGGGGAGAGGCTGATGTCCAAGGACTGTGTTAGGAATAATAATAGCTTCCATTTGTTGAACATTTACTGCAGACTCAGCAATTTACATACCTTTATATACCTACATATGTTTTAAGTCTTTCCACAGTCTCATGGGTTGGTATACACATGCATAGTGTTAAAACCAACACTAGAGCCTGTAATAGCTAAGTCCCCAAATCTCAGTGGCTGTGTCAACTGTTTATTTCTGCTCTTGTAAAGTCCAAGTGACCACTGGGGAGTGGGAGGAGCTCTGCTCCACATAGCCATTCAGGGACCCAGGCTGCTGCTTGAGGCTCTGCCATCGTCAGCACATTTATCCCAAGTCACTATGGGTGTCAACATCCAGCTAGCAGAGAGAGAGAGAAAATCACACCAGTGATGTTTACAGGCCACACCTGGAAGTGGCACAATCACTTCTGCTCATGTTGTGCTTGAACTCAGGCATCTGGCCACAGCTAACTGTAAGGGAGGCTGGGAAATGTAGTTCAGCTGTATGCCCAGAAGGAAAGAGAGATGGTTCAGGGGACAGCTGGCTGTTGCGTGTGAGCCTCTTTTTCAGACAGGGAAACTTGGGCTCAGAGAGATCCACCAAGGTCACACAGTGAGTATGAAGTCACATATGTATAGTTGATGGAGCAAAAAACCAAGTATGTAAATACATCATCTAAAATTGTAAACATACCAATACAGAAACAAAAATTATGTGACATAAGTCTTTTGTGAGGGGGAAGGTAAGTGGGGCAACAAGCTAAATCCTCGCGAAGTCAGCAAATTTTCAAAAGATTGGTAAATATAAAAAGACAATGTAGGAACATTATTGGAAATTTTGAGCTATCTGTCCAAAGAACTAAAACCAGAAACATTTAAGGAATTAAAAGTGGTTCCCTCCGAGACTATTGCTTCTTATCATAAGCCCTTTAGTACATTTGATGTTTTAAAGCACATGCCTAAATTACTTTGATATACATCTATGGCAGGTTGAGTAATGACCTTACCAAAGATGTCCATGTCTTAATGCCTGGAACTGACGAATATGATACCTTACATGGCAAAGGGACTTTGCAGATGTGATTAAGTTAAGGGTTTTGAGATGGGGAGATTATCTCGGATGATTTGGGTGGCCCAGTGTAATCACAAGGGTCCTTATGAGCGAAAAGCAGGAGGATCAGAGTCAAAGATGTCAGGCCAGAAGCGGAGGTCAGAGAGCAGAGAGGATGCCATGCTGCTGGGTTTGAAGATGGGAGAAGTGGTCACCAGCCAACAAACGGAAATCAGCCTCTAGAAGCTGAACAAAGCAAGGGAACAGATTGTCCCCCAGAGCTTCCAGAAGGAATATAGCCGTCTTGACCTCCAGAATGACAAGATAATATGTTCATTTGTTTTCTTTTTTTTTTTTTTTGAAGAGTTTCTCATTTTGTTAAAGCTAAAGCTGCAAGCAAATTCTTTCACAATTACAGTTCTAGAGATCTAGAGGTTTCTGAGATCCCAGTGTTCAAAAGTATGTTCATTTTGGCCAGGCGCGGTGGCTCACGCCTGTAATCCTAGCACTCTGGGAGGCTGAGGTGGGCAGATCGCTCAAGGTCAGGAGTTCAAAACCAGCCTGAGCAAGAGCAAGACCCCATCTCTACTAAAAATAGAAAGAAATTAATTGGCCAACTAAAAATACATAGAAAAAAATTAGCCGGGCATGGTGGTGCATGTCTGTAGTCCCAGC